>ARYC01004828.1:0-50538 GCA_000711775.1 Oxytricha trifallax
AGAAATAATTAACAACTGTGATGGGCAAGGCATCTATTAAGAAACCAAATAAGAAGCTTCAATAGGTCGCGACTTTTAACTAAACACAAGAGGATTCAGGATATACAGCGGAGCTTTTTAACGATGAGCAGCTTACGGATCTTAGGAACGAAAAGTAGAGGACATGTATTTTGGAACTACTTAAGAAGCAAAAGAATATCGGGAAAAAATCTTACAAACAGGTCAAAGTACAATTACAAGAAAGGTTCGGACCTGAAACTATCAAGATGCATAAGGAATGGTTAATCAACACTTTGAATGCCAGGAAATCAGAATCCAAAAGCAATACTCCCTCTGCTGCTCAATTATAGAATTAGAAAAAGGGCACTCCAAAGTCGCTAGTTGATTTGCAAAACTAGCACAACCTCAATGAATGACTAAAAATCATCGATAAGCAAATAAGAATCAATCCATAGTTAGAGTTCAAAATTTTAGGCATAATCCTTATCTACAAACTAGAGACTCACAGAAGAAGAGGACCCGGACAACTTATCAGACACCATTTTCCCCGAGTTGAATCAGATAGATGAACTAATCTCAAAAAGGTTCGAAGAGCTGACAACTAACTCAATGAAGGATATGTATAATAGACTCATCATTAAAGTGCCTGACATTCTCGAAACAGACTTACTGGCTAATCTCAATGATTAAGTTGCTGAAGTTTGCAATAAGGTTAAAGAAGTTGAGCATAGGTTTAGAGAAATGGACATACCAACGATCTAAGAGCTAATAAATTAGGGAAGAGAAGAAATAGAATAAACCTTTCAGATTTTAGTCGCAGATATCAAGAAAGTGGCACCCACAATAGGAATTGCGACTTAGGAGTCGTTGGCAAGCCATGTAAGAAGAGTGCACGAGCAAATACAGGCTCTCACAAAATCCATTGAAGGCGCTGATAAAAGCATCAGAGAAATGTCCGAAAAGTATTCCAGTTAGCTGGAAATCCTAAACCAGTCTCAGTCCAAGCAGGACCACCAACATGAAATGGTAGAAAAGAACATGAAAAATGTCATTGACCAGGTAAACAAGATTATAGTTGACCACAAGCAAGGCGTTGCTGACAGCTTACATTCGATCAAGGAAAATATCAAGTCTGTGGTTAATAGGGTCTCTAAAGTTGAGAAACTTGATATATAAAATTAAGGTTAACAAATATAGCAGCAAGAACTTCAATCTTTACAACAAGATCAGAGCCAAAATACTCAATAGCATTTGAAAACCGAAGACAAGAACAAAAATGATAGTCATTATATTGAGTAGACAATCAGCAAATATAACTCAGGCAATTAGAGCATTTAAATCTTTAGAATTGATAACAAAACATATATTCATGACTAAGAAAGCAGAAAGTTCATTAATATAATTGAATAATCTGACTTAAAGAAGTCAATTTGAACAACATTTATTACTATCTACTTACTATTACTTTTTAAACTCTTTTACGCCTTCTTCAGTAGAATACTCATGGGGTTTTGGGGTTTTGGGGTTTATTTGAAATAGAAATTTACAATTGTTTGGAATTGCTAAAGTTCATTTTTCCAGAAATGATAATGTATTGAAGTAAGTATAAAACATTACTATATTTTATTTTAATTTATTTATATAAAATATTTTGAATCATTTCTGTTTGTCTTTAATTGAATATATTGGTTCTAACCAAATGAAACTAAGGCATATTCACTAGTTTTCAACATGAATTTCCGCTCGTTTTTCACAAGTTGTAAGTTTCAAAAACTAGTCATAGCCAGTTTTATCAATTAAGCACAGCTTTTATCTTAAATAAAAAGCTTTTGTAACTCTAATCATCTTAAATTGCAATCAGGTATTCATTTGCATTGAAGATTTCAAAGATGGCCCAATGTAGTATTGGAGTTAGTCTACCTAGTTTAAATCATTAACTAAATCAAAAACATAATTAATTAATTGCTGCTACATATAATAAAATAATTAAATAAATACTATTCATCACCTTTGCCAACATTGCTTGTACTGCAGTATTTTTCAAAAATTTTAATTCCCAAACGCGTTTAAAGCATTAATAAGCCCATTATCTTTTACAATGGTACACATTCACACATTTCTAGCTTTTTAACCGAAGCTTAACGAGATTCCCTCACTTACCTCTACTTACTTAGCCAATTTAGTTCAATAAAGTAGGATGAGTGAAAGAATCCCAGATATAGTAGAAGCATTGAACTGCTGCATTTTATTGTTTAAATTAATATTAATCATCCCTTGGTATAAAAGTAATTAAGAAGTACTGATAAAATGCTCTTCTCAGGTGTAAAGGAATAAATGGCTCATCTGTAAGTAATAGGTGAAACATGAATGATTAAGCTTATAATTATGAAGAATTAAACTACTTAAAACATTTTAAAATAATTAAAATATTGCAGGTAGCATTTATATATAAATATAAATTATAATAATTATAAACAATGTAATCTAAAATAGAGCATTTTAATTTTAGATTTTTAAAATTTCTGATTCATTTATTTAACACGAATTATTTTGAGAATAAGAGTAAATTAATTGAATAAAAAAGAAATGAAAGATGAAAAATGGAATATTGGATAGTTAAGGCATATTTTTATAGTGCTTGGTTTTAAAATAAAGAGTAGGAAGTATAAAGTACTTCTATTTCATGATAATAGTTATCATTTTCAAGTTTAATTATTGCAGGGATTTGATGTAAATATTTTTTTGTATTAACCTTCAAAAAATATAATAATATTCTCATAAATTATTTTCGATCAAATAATCTATATTAACTTAATCCTTATTTTAATTAAATTACTTGATCGAATGTGGTACTTTTATTACTAAAAATTATATGAACATTATAATAATCTTGAATATTGCCACTATCAATATTTTAAGAATTTCTCTTTTTAGGATTGAAATTTTGTTATTATCTCTATTATTTCATTTGTAATTGAGTTAATTTAAAAGATACATAGTTATTATTAATATTTAATATGCAATTATAGCATTTTATAAATCTTGTATATTAGAATATGCTGTTTTAGTTTATAAATCTATGAAATTTATATTAATTTTAACTGCCCCTTTATTTAATAATTGAAATAAATGAGATTGACAAATTAACTAGTAATTATTTAGATTTATCTATTACAAATCAATATGTTGTTCTCAAAATAATTAAGTTGTTAATATTTGTATATATATTTAAAACTTATAAATAATTAAGCTAATTTTTATTACCTCAATAAAAGGCTAAATATATAATCTACTTTGAATGAGTCAGATTTACCTTCAATGATTTAATCGTCAAGTATTTTTAAAAACGAACTTCACAAGTAAGACTCCATTGCTAGTCATATTACATTAATTTTAATTAAATACTTACCTTAATTGTACAAAGTTCAATGAGTTAAAATATTTTACTTCCAAGCTTAGGTTCAATAAGATTTTTTTTTTAATGATAAAAAGACATGTGGCAAAAGATTTCTCACAAATTTTACTATAAAAATATTACCTCCTCAAGTTTGGTTACCATTAAACAAAGTTCCTTTTTATTGCCTGCTTTTGTCGACAGTTATCAATGTCTAAAGAGGCTACAAAGATGAAAAGCGATGTTTAAATGATTTAAAATTTCATATGAATAGCAATCCAACTTACTGAAACAATAAATAAGGAAAGAAGAGCAATAAGGAATAAAATAGTCAGACTCAAGCACATTTATCTTTTGTAGATTTATCCTTTTTGATTAATAAATTAAAAAAACAATAAATTATTGCAGATTCTGCTAGTTACTAAATGTCTTTGGTTTTAAAACACATTAAAACAGGGAAAATTTAGAATAATATCCAATAAGAAAGTTAGAAAACATTATGGAAATTTGACAATGTTATTAAATCTTCCCACACATTTACTAAAATTTGTAATACAACTTCTATCAAAGGAAAGTTATGTATAATGTGATTTATCAATATAAACTGTAAAGAATTTGCATTAAAAACCCTAAGACCTCTTAATTATATGTTTCAGTGATTTGATATGTCGAATATTGTTGGGGTCTTAATGGGTTAACGGAGAATGGCTTTTTCTACAAAATAAGAAATAGATTAGCCATTTAGAATCTATTTTCTACTGAGGAGACAAATTTAAATTTAATACTTAAGCTTAGGTATGGTTCGAATATTAGTGTAAACCAAGTCAAACCAGTGATGAAAAATACATCTATATTAGATAATAGTGCAAAAACTGTTAGTTATCACTGGCTGCTTGCTGTTTAGCATTTTAATTTTGGCACTTAAAATATACTGCAAAAAATAAAATTATTCTCAATATCATATTAACTACCTCTGATTTTGAAGGATTGGGCACATTTAGCGAGCTGTAATTTTTCATCGCAAGTCTACTGACATGCGAACTATAGCCAACATTTATAGAAGAAATGGTATTACTTTCAAGACTGTCAACAGAGTGAAGAGAGTGATTGATTTACAGTGCCAATTTTATAGTAATAATTTAAACTATTCTATATTATATTTAATTCAGAGAAAATAATATTGTATGAATACATTTGATTTGGGAAAATAAATTAGAAATTAATTAATAAAATATAAAATCGTGGCAGTTAACTTTCTGGAAACCTAGACAATATGGTACTTGTTCGATAGAGAATTCTAAATTAGCTGGACTTTACTATTGGCGGTACATCTCTATCGCATCCCTGAAGTGAGATAACGCGACTTTAATTTTGGGTGATTTGTTTAGTTGATTTTAATGCCAAAATTAAAGTCGCGTTATCTCGCTTCAGGAATGCGATAGAGGTGTACCGCCAATAGTAAAGTCCAGCTAATTTTGAATTCTCTATCGAACAAGTACCATATTGTCTAGGTTTCCAGAAAGTTAACTGCCATGATTTTTAATTTTGATTAATTTAATTATAATTTATTTTCCCAAATCAAATGTATTCCTACAATAATAACATCAAGTTCATACACACAGATGAAACTGTATTCACAAGTATTGGTATAATAACTATGATAATAAAGAAGTTTATGATTAAAAAATGAAGATAGTCATCCATGCAATTTTACCATAAGTGAAGATTCAGGTTTAGAGAGTTATGTCATTCATTCTCATCCTCGCTTTATTTTTTTAAGTAAGCGAGTTCTTTATATATTCAGTTATTGCAAAAACTAGGAGATAAAAACAAAGATCTACAAATGATCTTATTAGTAGATAATTTATTAGTTTATAAGACTAAGGAATTAAAGAATGGTTTTGAAGACTGAAACATGATTTCTATTCTCAAGTTCCTTATTATCATTAATTTAATGCATTTCCAATTCTATTTGATTAAATTAAGACTCATTATAATAAATGCAGCATTTTTACCTTTTGTATAACTTGACTATACCTTCAGTTTATTTAATTCAAAGGAGCTGCAAAAAGAGAGTGAGCAAAGATAAAACAAAAATTTGCGCGATAGAAGGAAGAATGAATGTTTATAAATAAGTATTAAACTTAAGTGAATGAATAATATCACATATTTAAGGAACTCTTGAATAGATTCACATTCTCTATCTTTTTTCCACTTATGCCAAGCTAAGTCCAATATTCTTATCTTAGAACCTGCTTCAGTATCGATGTTAATTTCATCTGGGTTTTGAATATCTTAATAAAGTCCCTTTCTCAATTAATTAATTGTTTGTTACTTTCACTATCAATGAGCCTCTGCATGATTTTTAAATAGAAATATATCAGTTCAAGATTTCCCTACAAATTATAAATAATAATTACAAAAGAGCTAATGATTTTTCTTAAGTTCTGAGATCCAGGTCTCGCTAATTAGAATGCCTTGCATCTTCTAATAATCAGGATAAATAGAATAGTGTTTCTTGTGAACTTCTTCAATAAATTTTCTGAGATAATTTTCTCTTAAAGTGCAATGAACATAAAAAAAGAAACTTTTTTCTGGAAGCTTGTTTGCGATTGTTTCTTAGTAGTAAGGTAAGCAACTAACTCTTCTTTTTTAGCAACAACGAAGTGATTCGTAATAAATATAAATGGTTGTTTGGAATCTCTATCAACTTAATCTCAATATTTTTGAAAGATTTTTTTCAAAGCATAATATAGGTTTAAGATTGAAATTTTGGACCTGTTATAATCTGAAAGAATAATCCAACTAAAGTATTTGTTTAACTCTATATTGTTTTATTACCATGTAGAATGAGGAGTCGTTCTAGATCCCTTTTTCTTCTAAATCTAAGGATCATTTCTTGAGCCTCAAACTTCTGCATTACAATACTTATAGGTTCCATCTTTGTTCCTTCGTCTATTAATGAATATCAAACTTTAATTTATAAAATTCTTGATCATATTGTTTAGGAACCTACTTCAGAATATATGCATTTTATAGGAGGTAAACATGGAAAGATACTTCCAGAAAGTTGGTAGATTCTGTAAAAATTTCAGAGATTTGTTTTCCATTTCTATCAATTTTATTGAATTAAATTATTTCTAAATCAGTTTAATTTTAATTAGTACAGGTATAAAATCAGTTTAATTTTAATTGTAACCAATTTATTGTACCAAAATTTGAGAAGTACCCTGTTTTAAACTAATGAATTTTTAATCTATATGTTCTAATATGAATTAAAACCTAGTTGGTACCAGTACAAACTTGATTTTTTTTTTAAGTTGGTACCAAATTTAAAAATATTAACCTGAATAACAAATTTATTGTAAAAAACAACTATAATATGAATTATAACAGTTCAAAATTAACCGTTATTGCTGCTGTGCCATCTCCTATAAAAAATAACTATATCTTGAGAGGTAATTAGAGTTTTAGCTAGAAATTTAAATTTGAATATAAAAATGGCAGCTAACTTATATCGCAAAGCAGAAGCAGTTTCTCTTTTGCATTCATAAATCATTGCTAACTTTAATACCAGTAAAAAGCTGTAAATTAATTATATTGAGATTGAGAAAGAGCTAAAAGCTCTATAGTCTGAAGCAGGGGTCTTTAAACTTAGGTATAAAATTTGACGGGAAGAGCAGAGAAAGGACTTTTAAGTTAATTTAAAATGTTGAAGCTAAAACAAAAGCAACCAATTGAAAAGTTATGAAACTTTGAATGAGATAGTTGTTTAAACTTTTTATTAACAGAACTTTGATATATTTATTGAGATTTGAAGCCTAAAGTTTTATGTTAAACCTCTGTCTTTTATAAGTAGTTGTAATTAATTTCAATAGAGCTTTACGAGAACAAAACGTTAGCTAAAATCTTGATAACCAGGTACTTTACAATTAGAAGGTGGACCAGAGCTAAGTAAAAGGGGTGCATGCAGTCTCTGCTATAAATTAGAGAACAAAATAGATAAATCTATATGATTTTCAATATTGATAAAATACAAAAGATCAGGAAATTATGTTTTTAAAAATAAAAATAAACTTACTAATTTAATTTGTAGTATATAAATCAAAAATATGCATTAAAATAAAGAGATAAGTTCAAGTTTGTTAGACTTATTATTTTTTCATATTTTAAAATGCCATTTCATAAATTATTTAGATTTAAGTTTTCTAAGTTAATTGTAATTGTGCGAAGAAAAAAAGTAGCCTAATGTTTTATACAGACTGAGTAAACTTAATTTTAATATAAGTATTCAGTTTTGTTGCGAGAGATGGTACTGAAATGGCTTTACTCATATTATTATTATAACTAAAAGTTTAATAAAAATAAGTTTTATTATATCTGAAAATTTATTGTGATATTAAAAAGTGTTTATGTAGAATTTAATTGTATTTTTTACTTACTATAAATTTTGATAGATAATAGAGAGAGCCTGCTACAAGAAGTTGCATTCAAGCTGTTATTTTATCCATTTTAGTATTAGATATTAAAAATATAAATATATAACGTTGATTCGTAAGTTATGATAATTTTTTTATTTTGAAAATTCATGATCGATAAACAATTTTTCATAGGAATAGTTTTTCATATGAGAGTGATTGCTGTGTTTTTCTGACCAGTATTTGCTAATTGCTGCTTAAAACTTGTAACTTCTATATTAAAATTTGTGATTTTAAAAGAAATATGTATTGGAATTTCTTCAATATATTAACAATTTGCTCAAGGGGTAACCAATTTGGACTATAAGAAATGCGTTATCAATAGACTTTAAATTAATAAGAAAAGTTTATAATATTTTAACAAAAATTAATTGAAAACTGTTTTTATCAAATATGTAAAGAATGTCTTATTTGGAACCAAGCATGAAAGAAATTTCAATTAGTTTGGCATAGAAGCATATTAAGTAAGACGATGAATGCCAAATCATTAAAAGAATATTAAGATAAGATAATCTTGCGAGCTCTTCAATATCCTCACTAATTATTAGAAGACATTCTTTAATCCCTAAAGAGAGTAAGTTTCAATAATTAACAAAGACAAACAGATAAAATTAGTTTTAATAAAATCAACTAATATTCACATAATATTCATTAAATTCACATAAAACCTGCGTTTTCCATATTATCCCAAACTATAGCTTACAAATCATAAAACTAAAACATCTAGTTAAGGTGTTTTGAAGTTTTGTTTCAAAATACAAATATTAGAAAATAATATGAATGAAAAAATTAAGAGACTATAAATCAATAAAGTCCAGGCAGTATTATCTTTACAGTTCATAAAAGAACTAAGGTAAATTTAAAAGTTAATTTTTAATCATTATTTAAAAGTGTTACATACCAAAATCCTGGCAAGGCCAACCTCTTCTAGAAGTTGTTGGCACCCAGAAAATTTTTTACAGATTTATCTTTATTCCATAAGGAACTTACTTTTTAAAATGTCATGGTTCTTATAGAATCTGTTGGTAATTGCTATCATGAATAATGTGATACAGAAATTCATAAAATATTAAATAGACCAGTTGCAAGTTGACTAAAACCTCTATACAGACTAATCAAAGTAGAATATATTTATCATGTAGTATAAGATAAATTGAAGAAAAAAAAGTTTGATGACAAAAGCAAAATTTATAATTTTTTGACAAATGGAGCATTTCCTTATGCCATTTTAATTTCTTAAATATTATAAATATTAATATAACCATATTTATAGTAGGTTTTAAATATAAGTATGTGTGCAAAACCAAAATTTGACTTTTCTTAATCAAATAGAGCTCAATGAGATTTTTTTTTAGAATACTTGGAATCGAGCATCCATTTGTCAAAGTTGTCTAATGATGCTTTTCAAATTCCCTATTTTAAGGGTAATATATTTTTGTTCAAGCCACTTTTTTGAAGACATTATTGGTGAGAGGCTGACCTCTACGTCATTTTCATGCCTTTGCTAAACTTTTATTTTTCATTATTAAAATTTTTAGAAACTGTAGCAGACTAAACTATAAAAACTGAAAAAAAATAATAATCAAATTTTAAAAGTATATTTGGATTAAATTTTGGATTTCCTAAAATATATTATTTCTCATAAATCGAAAGAAATAATTTTCATGCTTGTGAACCAAAACCCGATTTTAAATTCAAGGTTGCTTATATTAGTATTGATATGAGCAATGTTGCTTGCATCGATAATTCAATTAAAAACACTTTTAATTAACAATTAAGTTAGTTTTCAACTAAATTATTTCTTTTAATTATCTATAATTAATTTGAATCAATTAATTAATTTTTGTTATTTATACTTTCAATAGTTTACCGAAATTTTCTTTTAATTAATGTAATTTTATAAATATTATATTTAAATTTTATTTAATCCATTTTATTAATAATAAGTTTTTATCTCATTAAAATTAAATACAAATATATGGATATTTACATATTGCATTATTTAATTTTCGTATTATAGATTAAATAATAATATTTATAAAAAAACTTTTTAATCACTCACAAAAAATGTACATTTTTATAAGATTTTAATTCTATAAAATAAATATAATTATTTTAGTAAAATATAATAATATTGCATTGATTATTAATAGTTTTTTCCTGATTTTACTCATTCTTATATCTACCAGTTATTTAAATTTCATTTCATAATCAATTTTATTGAAATCCTGAATATAATTAATAATTTTATATTCCCAAATTTTTAATGTTTCTTACCAAAAATTATAGAATTTATATCATTTTAATTCTTATTATTTCATTAATTTGTTTTTATCTGATTTTTAATGTCATAGTTAAGATATTTCACTTTAAACTTAATAAGAATGGCTTAATTAATGAGTAGACATTTATTGGGTTCTTTTGAAAAATTCAAGATAGTATGAAGCTTTTTAATTTTATCTGAATTTCATACGAAAACATATTAGAGATGTTTTGATAGAAGAGGGGCATTTATTAAAGTATAAACAAATTAATTGATAATATTGTATTCAACAATAAAAAATTTGATAGGCAACTTCTTTTTAAGATAATAAATATCGTGATAATTTACTAAATATAAAAGGCAAATTATATATTTATTTACATGAAAAAGTTAAACTATTAAAATAATAAACAAATTTACTTATATCACTGCATTGAGTAGAATTTTTTGCTAAATATTAAGTGTTCAATACTCATAGACAATTATAATTTAATCATTTTTCTTATATTTTGTTTCACTCATATTAATTTATATATTGTTTTTTAGTTAAAATTAAATAGGTCTATTAAATGAGAATATCATGGAAATTGATGTTGCTTCATTTTTATTTAAAGTATTTTTATTTTTTAGCTGACATAAAGATAAATTTGCAATTTATTAGCAAATAAAAAGAAGAATTTAGAATCTGAGTAATTTTTTGTATTATGTAAAGAAATGAATTTAATAATATTTTATCATTAAAGAGATTCACTTTTTAGCTTCCAACATTGATCTTGGTAAAACAAATCCTATTTAGTAAATATCTTATGATATTAAGTATCTATATTGAGATCTGTGTAGACTTTCGATTTTATGTGAGTTTAGGACAAACAAGGAAAATTTCTTAAATTAAGTGAGTTTTTTTGTCACTCTATCGTTGATATTTAATCTAAAGGCAGCAACAGTATTGTTTTGTAGAGAATCCTCCGGGGAGGAACCGGGGCATTTACAGGAAGAAGGAAGACTTAGACCCTTTTCAACATGTCTTCCTTCTTCCCGTAATAGCCCCGATTTCCCCCCGGAAAATTCTCTACAATACAATGATTTTGCCGGTATGTATGGTCAAATGATGCTTCAAAAATTTCTTTTAGGTGAACATATATTTGCAACAATTAGAGATAAGATAGTCAGTGAACCAAATTCAATTTAAAGATATTATCCCCAATATAAAACTCCAAAATTTTAATTTAATAGAAAAAACATATGTAAATTTTTAAAAGTTTTAAATAAAAATAATTTAAATGCAAGATAAAGATTTGCGATTACTACTAACAAAATAATTAAAATGCTATTAATTATCTTGTTTTAAGAGACCATCTTAACAATCAATGTAAGAATATCATTATCTTCAACAAGCAACTCATTCTACACTTTCCAATCATTTTATATGTTCTCAAAAACTATAACGTTTTTAATAAATTGATTTTAACTATCAAAACTAAAATTGTTTTTTGTCAAATATAAAAGTTTTCGTTGTTTATAAAAAAGGAAATAAAAATTGTAATTTATGATTTTAAATCATTTCATGATTTCCTTCAAATTTTTTAAAGTGTCTTCATTAGCAGCTAATTATTATCGAATAGGTTTACTATTAAAAATTGCGAAATATTATTCTTTGTCAATAAATATTCTAAATATCATTTCCTGACAAATATAACTTCTGTTTAAGGATCTATTAAATTATAAATCGAGTGGAGCTATAAATTTGTCTAACTGCATTTTTGTTGAACCTAAATTTATAATTCATAATTTCTTAGTTTTTTATTGATCTTAATAGATTAATACAATTTCGGAGAATTCCTAAAAGTCATTGGAATATTTAATCCTCGACTTGCATAAAATGATTCGTAAATAACGATAATTGTAAATTACGCTGTAATAATAAATAATTGTTATATTTCTTTGATTAATCTAGAGACTTTTTTAGAGTTTAATGACGCATTTAATAAATACCAGAATATGACAATTAATTTATATATTGACTTTAAAAGTTAAAGATTATAAATTTAAGAATCTATTAAAAACTTAAATTATTATAACTATTTAAGCTTATAAAAATGTCATTGCCATTTAGATTCTTCATATCGTATTCCTACTAGTCAGCCACAAGCTCACTAAATCATGATTTATAATTTGTAATTTATACTACTTTAACTGTGGTTTTATTATTTTCTTTGTGCTCATCGCTTTTGTGTCTCATGTATTACCTTGATCTGATCCGCTAACTACTGTTACAAATCACTGGCCTCATTAATCTATTAATTTTACTGGCTTAATTAGATAAAAAGCTTTTATCACCAAAGACAACTAATTATATCTCTTAGCCACTTTTCGACTGTTCTTAAATCTGAGATATCAATTATTTCAAAGTTTAAAGATCTGCTATTAAGCTGATTTCTTTAATTTTAGTCATTTTATAAAAAAATTATCTCTACTAGCTTATTAAATTGCCAGGAGATTTAAAATTATAACTAATAAGTTGATTCAGTCAAAATATCTTAAAAATCGCGAATATTTAAATTCTAAATTTATTACTAATTATAAATTTAAGAATTATTCAAACATTATTATCATTATTTTAAAAAATTTGTTTGTCATTTATATTTTTATATTTGATATGAGCTCAAGTAGTATATTTATATATTTTAATTACTTGCGGCACATTTTATCATATTATTAAATATAAATTATTTCTTTATATTTTTATCTAAAATTAAATACTTTTCTACATAACTTAACTAAATTTAGTTTTAGTTATATTTAATTCTTAAATTATAAATATTATTAATATATAATGTTAATATTCAAAGATTTAATTCTTTTAAAGAAAATTAATTCAAACTTACTAATATTAAATAAAGAATAAATTAAACTTCATTTTAATTAAAACAAACTTCATTTCTTTTTCCATAATTTAAATAAATATACTTAGAGTTTTAAATTAATAACCTTAATATTTTTAATTGGCATAAGCAACAAAAATCTATATTTAAGCTTTTATAATTAATTTATCAATAATATATAATTCTAATATAATTCAGACAATTTTCTATTAAATTTAATGCAGAAAATTTTATGGAAAATTAATATAGATTCATTTGTATATTTGTAATTCTATATTCCAGATTTTTATTTTATTTTTACTGATTGCTGATAGTCTTATACCTTTAAAATCTCTATATTATATTATCAATAGAAAATTTTAGTATCGTTTAATAACTTTGGAATAAATTACAATGGACCATGAAACCTTCAAGTATAATCTTTTGATAGCTATTTTAAATATATTCGGTCACTAGCAAACTCTTCAAAGTAGTAACCATAAAGCAAGGATGGACTAGAAACATCTTTGCTCATCATTAAGTAATTAATTAAGTCATGGGTGGTGCTTGATTAAAAAATGGAGGATATCACATCATATTGGCACTTTATGAGTTAGGCTTTCTGCAAAAATATATAGCTAAGGTATGTACCATTTATTTTTAAATTTATGCTTAATTGTCTTTAGTCTTCATTTCATTTTGCTGCTATTTCATTGAAGAGTTTAATTTACTGAGTCTGATTAAGAATAGACTAGCAAAAATTTTAAGTTTAAAACCCCCATTTTATTAATCTTAAAGCTTCTTCCGTGATCCTTTAGGTAATGGTAAGGGTTTAAAAATTAATGTGAACATATTCTTTTGCTACAGGATGAAATGGTTTAGTTCTCTTATTATAGGAAGCATTATTCATCAATATAGTTGTGTGTGAGATGAGTGACAGTGAGTAACAGCTGGGTGTCTTTCAAAATTTCGTGGTCTTTCTCACCCTATGCATTGAATTAGTCCCTCCTATTCCCTCTGGCACCAAGATTTTTCATGAGACACTCCTCTAGAATTTAATAAATTATTCCTCTTATTAATAGTGCAAAACGACTTGAAATACTTAAATAAACGATATAATTGAGTGAAATTTATATCTCCTAAAATAGAGCGAAAATCCTTTAATCGATCTTATTTTTAATAATTAAATATACTTCATGAAAGTTGAAGACCATGCACTTGCAGCTTCATTAATTTAATCCTTAAATAATTTATTTTATTTATAATTGATTTTTAATCTAATTTTTAATCATAGAATATTATTACTTTTGACAATTAATTTTTCTTTTTTTCATAAGTATTATAAATGTCAACTAAGAAATTTCTTACTCTTTAAGATTTAAATATTTTCTTGTTGGTTGATGCATTTAATATGTTATCTATGACAGCACATCCCCAAGTTATGTTTGTACTTATTAATATAATTTTTTAATTAAAGATCCATGAAAATAATGACAAATAGTGTGATCTTATTTATATTCCTTGGTTATAAAATTATTTAATTTTAAGAATAGTAGTGATTAATTTTTTTTCTGAATAATTTTAATTAAGAGTTTATTTTATTTCGTGGCATTTTCAAATTACATATCATGATTTGAGAAGTCTTTGGGTAAAGTAAGACGTGTCTGTATAAATTACTCTATGCCAGTGATAAATCATTAGCTTAACTATCTCTCTCTCTTATTATAAATACGGTTTTAGCTGTTCTATTTATGAATTTAGTTATATATTTTTGAGGAACCTGACTACGAGAATTTCATTGCTTTTAATTTTTATAAATTGGCAACAATTTGATATTTATGTCTTAAGTGTCTCCTAATTAATTTTTCGTGTTCCTCTTCCAGCTATAAAGAGAAATCCTTTGTAAATTATAAATTTATGGCAAAGACGATTAACTGTAATCTTAATCTTCATCACTTATTTGTAGAATTTCTTCATAAATTAGCTATTTATTTATTTTAGCATCTATTTAGGCTTTATGCTGCTATTCTAGAATCATTTTATCACGACAATGGCAATGTCATTGATAGTTATATCGCTTTTATTTCATTAACATATAAATTCTAAATGATTCTTAAAATCAAATCTGGATGGAATGGGAATATGCAGGATCTTTATTACTATCAAATGTATCATTCACATCTTTAAGATAAGTGCTTATTCTGTCAATAATGACAATAGCTTAATTCTCTACCTTTAAATAAATATTTATGATTAAATATGTATAAATTCTTTAAGAAAATTATGAAACACGTTCAAACAAGTCAACTTATCATTTCACTTCTCTAGTTCTTGATTGAGCCTAATTATTATTCATTATCATTCTAGTAATCTTTTATTGAAAGCAATTATTTCTTAAGATCATAGTATCAATATAATTAATTTAACTAGATAATATATTATTAACATTTCATGTGAAATTTAGGAATTATAATAACATCTAGCCGCAGTTTAAAGGTGTTATTGTTACTCAGAAACTTGAATCATTCTATTAGTAGACTAGTAGTTGTTAAAGCCGTTGAGTTTTTAACTTGCAATAAGCCTTAAATTTACTTTAAAATTATTATGAATTTATTGAGTTAGTTCTTATTATTCTTCAATTTAATTTATTTAGTTAGTTATAATAAATGACATTTTGCTTCTAATACATAATTGTCTGAAGGAGATCAACAGATTCATCTTTATTTTCATTGAAACCATTTAGTCCACGAAAAACATCGATAAGTAACCCCTTATTAACTGAGAGGAAAGCCACAATTATCATCGTAATAAGAATGACGTAGATCTTCTTAATGTTGGTCTTTTGGTGTATATCAGCACTCATTATAACAGTTAAACCAGTTATTTTCGCTAAATTGAAAATTTATTCACTTTAATATTCATTTTTAATACCACCAAGACTTGATTGTTATTTATATATTAGGTATATAAAAAAATAAACACAGCAGATTATGAATTAAATTATATAAATAATTGTGAAGAAATCTATTAATATTAACTCTCTATAAATTAATCTATCAAAATCATTTTCTTTTATATCCAACAAGAACAGAGATATTGATTAAACATACAAAGTAGTAAAGGAGCAAGATAAGATGTAGACCTCAACTATACAGTTAATTTGAGTAAACCATGGTTATTATGGAATTAATCAGACTAATCTAAATGTCACTAATATTTTCAACCTTATATGAGAAATTTATACAAATAAATTGCCTTAGATATTCTGACTATAACCATTTTATATTTCATTGAGCCTTTGAGGCAATTTCAAAGTGTAGGCTGTAGATATGAGAAATCGATTAGAGCAAGTACTTTGTGAATGTTAAAGAGGCGGAATAGCTTGGATAAGGATATATAGCAATATCCTGCTACCAATCTTTATGAAAATGTTGCAATTACATCATTTATATAGTTAATTAATGCAGCATTTCTAAATTACAAATGGAAAAAATCTGCAATATATAAATGCTTCAGATATTATTTAAACTTAATTGAATAAAAATGATAATAAATTAATTGTAACATTAATATTTGTAATATTTTCTTTGATCTACATCTATCTCTAGGTAGTCACTATCCTTTTATAATTTAAATTGTTCTAAAATTAATAAGTATCAAAATAAACTGGTTTACCAAGAATAATCTCTAATATAGTAAAGAAAGCTTGACTTTCTTTACTATATTAGTGATTTAGATTTCTTTATCAGATATTAAATGATTAAACACCTTTAAATAGTAATGTTGTAATATAAATATATAATTAATCATAAGTGTTTAAAATAAAGCCAGTTAAATAAGCAAATAGACACGGATTCTAATTCCTTTCTTAATTATTAACTTTATTACTAGTTATTAAATAAATAGCATTAGAATTATAATATTCTACTAGTAAAACAAATCATAAATTGTAGTAGAGATTCTAAAAGCATAGGTAGTGTTATATATTTTTAATTAGACTCTTAAGCTTCATCCACAGAGCATGGGCTCTTGCTAATTAGCATAGTTTATAGTAAATCAAGATGTAACTCTTATTAATTTTTATGTTAATCTTTTATTACTATCTATTTATGTTGTTTATAAGCAATCATATATTTTACTAATAAATGAATTGATTTCAATCAAATTAATAAAGTATAATTTATGTCTAAAATTACCTCCTACATTAATTATAATCTTAAAGATGTTAAATTGATATATATTTCTCTATTTATAATTGTCTGTTTCTTACATATTAACTTAAATTAGGGCTCAACATGTATATTTCAATCAACTTACAGGCTACTGTTGCCAATTTCTTTTTCTCTCACACTGTGTTTTTTTATATTTCTTTGCTTAAATATGAGATAGCTTATAGATAAATTACTATGATAACCAATAAGTTGAAATGTTCATATTTAATAAAAAAAAGTCACAGCAAAACTGTTAACAATTAGATATATAAATTAGATTTTTGAAAAAAGTGCTCTTCTCTCCATTCTTTGTTTTCCTTCCTGATCTGTCTCTTTATCATTATTTGCCAACTTTTCAACTCTTTTCTATTATGATGTATATATAGTACAAGTTGATGATAACTTCTTGGTAAACCCATGGACATCTTCTTCGCATTCCAATTAAGTGATGATCTTTTCTACAATATATATATAGAGCCCAGAACATCGCTTAACTAGAAGTTCTTTCACTTTGATTGGCTATCATCAAGACTTTGACTCCTTTTCCTAAATAATTTTGCTTGTGCTAACAATATCTCATTCATTCATATGAAGCATATTGGTTATTGATTTGCTAATTATAGCTGAAATCTCAGTCACCATTGTTTATTTCTACTGATCAATTCACTCTTCTTTTCTACATTTTATATGAGTCCTCACTAATTGTAAATCCTGACATCCAAATTTGTCATCTTAGTGATGCTTACCTCCAGATCAAAATAATCTTAGATTTAGATTTACACATGAAAACATTTAGATTTAAATAGCATAATATTGACAATTATTAGAAAATTATTATTATTAATTAAAATTATGCTTTATATTATCATTCTTACACATGTAAAAGAGCCATTAAATTATTATTAAATTCCTTAATTAAATTGTTAGAAATGAGCAATTAACTTACATACATTTAATTCTTTTTAAATGACTCTTATATTATTAACTTTAAATATGAATAATAAATTAAGGATTATGGGAATTAGATATTATTATAGGTTTATTCTATATTGATTAATATAATTCTAAAGGTGATGTTTATGATTTCACTTATACCAATAAATTATTCAAACATAAAAAATAAGCTAAAAATAAATGAATAATGTTATATTTGAAAATTGAAATATATTTAATCTAAATAGAATTGAACTCATATTTATTTATAAATTAAGATAGTATATGCATTTATTTTACAGTTAATTTTTAATCAAAAAATATATTTTCAATAACTGTAATAGTCACGTTAGTTATAAATTAAATTAAAGCTTAACTTAAATTTTCGATTAAATCACAAGAAAAAAATTTATAAGTCGGGATTTCTATATAAATTAACTAATCCTTAGAAATTGCATTAAGTACGTTTAAGCTCGAGCAATCAAGTAACTATTGACAGATGTTACCACTCTGCTCGACTTCGGACTTACTTTCTTGAATATTAAAACTCCAAACGTCATATGCAATTTTAAAGGAAATGTGGTCAATTCAACCCAATGCTCAAGTAAGCTTATTCTGACATCATGACAAACAGTGAGCTTAGATTCAATAGACATATGACAAATATTAACTTCCTTGAATTATTAATTCATATTACCACTAGAGATATACTAGCCAACAGCTTTGCCAAGATCCACACTACTTGGAAGTAAATCATCAAAATAGTAATTAGACATTCTCAGAGTAGTTTTCACTGTAACCATTCATATCATTAGTAAGTTCAATAAACAACTGTTAGTGGTCTGTATATTTATCATTTAGGAAGAAAGATGAAGAACTAGCCATGAAATTCAGAAATATGGTGGTATCCTAAAACTAGAATATTGGATTATACAAACCATCGCTATTGGAATAAACGATTGTCATTAAAACCAGACCTTTCCTAGAGTTAAGAGTCATAAGTTAATCCCAAGAATTTGCATAAGGAAGGAATCATGATTTATAATTTGAAAAAATATAGTAAATTAACAAATAAATTAATAATTATACAAATACTTATTGTAATAGTCAAAAATGGAAAAATATTTAAAAAAAACATAAAATCTCCTTCATTATTGTCATCGTCTCATTTTTACTGTTTCTTGTTTCCATCCTTGTGTGTCCCTGCGAAGCACCTGTCTTGTGGCATCAGTAGGCTTACTAGGTAGGACAATAAAAAAATAATTTAAAAATTTAATTTTTGTAACTTGCATTTTATGTGAGTGCTGTACCTCCACCTACCTTTGATCTATACGAATACTTTTTGATATATTAAGTTTTTGATTAAAATTATTAATTTACTATTATAAATCATAAATCATCCAAACAAATTCTTAAATAGGAAGTGCTTATTAAAGAATTATACCGTAATTAGATTGTATAACTTTAATAAAATAATTAAGAAGTCACAAATAAACATTAGAACCTTAATTTAGAAAAATATGCTATAAGATTTTAGACGCTTCCACTTGGACTATGATCAATAACATGGTCAAACTTAAAGATATTTCCTACACTAGATTTCATAAATGACCAGTACCTTGATCAGAGAATAGTCTTGGAAGACATAGCAAGAAATGTTCCAATTAACTTCACCAAAATTCCAAGAATATTCAAGAACTCCCTAGTAATAGGTAAACTAAAATTAGGGTGTTGCCAGTATCCACTTTTCATAAAGAATATAGAACACTAATTCTGTAAGTGAGTTGAAGGATAGTTCAAGTTTTTCTCAGACAAGAAAGAAAATTAATGTTAAATTCCTAAAGGAAGTTCACCATATAGAAAAGACTAATTTTTCAGCATTCTTTCATCACATTAAACAAATAATAATCATGAGTCAATCAGATAAATTCAGAATAAGAGATGCTTACCATAGAAAGAAGTCAAAATTTGATACGGTAACGGCACTCTCATATTTTTCAAAAATTTATGGAACATTTTTTTATGAATTCTTCCACAACGGACAAGAGATATTAAAATTTCACTAATAAATTCAACAGTTAATAAGTCTTTACTCAGAACTATAATGAAAAGTCGAAGTCGAATCAGACTTATAAAATAAATTTGACAAATGAAATATTCCCATAGTCATGCAAGGACTAACCATAAATGACGAATACAGAAAAGAACGAATTAATTGAAGGACTCAATTATCAGAAATATTTCAACTTATTCTCTTGTAGGGCAAGCTTTATTCACATATTTTACTTGATGGTCCTCTAAGACATAGATTTAATTTAATTAAGATTATTTTATGTTATTATTTGAGATATAAATTTAAAATGAACTTTTATATTTAATTAATTTGTTTATATTGATATTTATAATTAGCATGATATATTAATGATATTTTTATGAAAATTTTTCGCTATTTAATGTAAGGAACGGAATTTATTATAATTTTACATTATTAAAAAAGACCAAATTTATTAAATTTAATTAAGAAGGTATAAAATATCTTAATATTTCTCGTATCTTTATCAAGAATTTAGTATAATGTATCTATTAAAAATTCTGAAGCAATGCGATTCGTAACTATAATGCCATAATACAGCAGTCTTATTCGTCTTATATCTAATTAATCTCTTCTTTGCTTGTCATTTTCTTAATCTCAAATATTGAACTAAAATGTCGCTAATTGATCAGAAATTAGTGTAATTTTTTTGTATTAAAAATTACTACCATTCTTTTTATTTATTTCCTTATATCAAATATATCAAGTTGCTTTATTTCTTTCTATTTTCAGGATTACCCATTTTAGAAGATCTTTATGATACTTTAACAGCTTCAAGGGATGCTTAAACTTTTAAACATCGTATAGATGCCATCATGATATATTGTTCTCTTAGTTTAATCTTCCACTTCAGTTGTTTCACTCCTATGACATCCAGACTGCTGGTGGGAGTAAAAATTGTTTATGTTTCTCATATTCAAATAAATTAACTTACGATAGTTTCATACTGGATTATATAGCTTTTAAAAAAGTGATATTATAACGTTAATAATACTCTCTGTTCATAAGACTTTCTGATATATTATGGTTATATTTTCACTCATGCATACACATTTTATCACACCTCATAAATTTTATAATGGAATATTCAACCTTTTGCTGGATTTAGATCATCAAGCAACTTGACCATTCTGGCAATTATTGAAATCTACACTGATTAGTACGAATGAATTACAAACTTCTTGCATATTATCATTGGCAGATCTATGATGTTCTTGACAATCATTTAGAATCTTGTTCATAGTTTGATCGAATTATAGATATAGGTAATTATTTTTTCCCTAGTATTTAAATTAAATTGAAAAATATTTAATTAATAATCTTAGTGTATTTAAAATATTGCTTCAGTCTTCAATGTAATATCTGGTAAACTAAACTTTATTCAAAAATTATTACTTCTCATAACTATGTGCTATTAACTAATTTGACTTATATATTGATAAAATACAAAATATTGGGAATTATAAATACAAAATATATTATAACTGATAGTAAAATGACATTGTAATATAGTTTTTATTAATATGCGGAAAAAACTAAAGAATGCGAAAAAATAGTGCATTATGTTTTTTTATTTACTAACTGTCATTAATAGACATTTATAACAATTTATATTATATCAAGTTTTTTTTATATTAATCGCATATATGGAGCATTTTATCTACCTCTCTATTATATTATCAGAGCGATTGCAGTTTTTTGAATTGTTTATTGTTTAAATTTATTAACTATAAAATAGTGAGATTAGAAAAATTTTAGTGATAATAAAGCACAAGAGCACTAATGATTTAAGTATTCTATATAAATAACGAAATAAAATTAAAATAAATACAAGAAAGAAGATAGATGACAGAGAACTTAGAGATCAATTATAGATTTATTAATAAGTAAATAGTTTCTGTTTTTTATTAATCTCTAGATTAAAATTTAATTTCAAAAATTCACGATCAATAATTAACTTCTCCTCTGATCTCCATCATTTAATTTCTAAATCTTTTCCTTCATTTTTACTATTAATTTATGTTTATGTTATTTAATTAAAGAATACTAATCAAAACTTTACAAGTCACCTCATTTAGTAAGTTCTGTGAGGCTTTATTTAATTCTATAATAAATTTATCAGACGCTATAAAATTTTATAAGAAGTTAGCTTTGTCACTCTATTATTTTTTTAAATAATATTTTGGCTATGGGGTCAAACACATCCCCCCCCCCTAATGTATACTTTTCTTTTTGTAGTCTGATAGAGTTTTCAACGCTGAGTAATAGTAGCTAATGTACTATGTGTGTGCGATCAATAGTTTTCGAGATATGACTCGAAATAAGTTCACTTTTTATATATGAAATCATAGTAAAAATTATAAAAAATTTTCAATTTTTCATAAAATCTATTTTTATTTAAAAATGCCAATTCTGCTACTTATACTCGAATTTAATAAAATTATTAATTTTATTTAGTTTATTAAAAAATATAGTAATTAATTTAGTTCACATTTTTTTTATCTTACAATAATGTGAACTAAATTAATTACTATATTTTTTAATAAACTAAATAAAATTAATAATTTTATTAAATTCGAGTATAAGTAGCAGAATTGGCATTTTTAAATAAAAATAGATTTTATGAAAAATTGAAAATTTTTTATAATTTTTACTATGATTTCATATATAAAAAGTGAACTTATTTCGAGTCATATCTCGAAAACTATTGATCGCACACACATAGTACATTAGCTACTATTACTCAGCGTTGAAAACTCTATCAGACTACAAAAAGAAAAGTATACATTAGGGGGGGGATGTGTTTGACCCCATAGCCAATATTTTAATTAATCTTTTTTCTTTAAAGACTTGCCATGTTTATTTCAGGAATTGGATAATTACAAGCAATAAAAGTTATAATTGCAAATAAATAATAAGAATTGTTATAGAATGAGTATACATATTAATTGGATTTTCTTATTTCTCTCATTCATCCAACTCCATGTCATTTTTAGTGTTATAAGTTATTATGAATAATTTTTTCATTGGCATTGATTTGTATCAAATTTTCTTATACAAGCCATAAAATATAAGGTAAACTAATATTAAGCAGTAATTTAAAATAAATTGAAATGAACTTATATTTATTCATTTATCTTTATTATATATTAAAGAAATAAGAGTTAAAATTGATTATGAATAGCAATAAACATAACTAAATCTATCATAATATAACTTGTAAATATGTAATTTTATATTCTTTAAAAATATTTCATATTTGATAAATTTTCATCATTTATTTGGCATTCTTATTTATCTTGGTATGATATCCTCATGAAATATTTTACATATTTAAATACCTCTATGAAAATCCTTCTTCAATGAAGTAAGTTTTCTATTTTTTACCTAAAAATGTAATTATACCTAGTAAATTTATGATATTCCAACAGAATAGGAGATATACAAATAAGCTTAGTATTACTTTGTAAAACAGAAAAATAAATTGATGGTTTAAATTTTGCATATGTTGAAATAAGATTATATTAATTGAAAAAGAATATTATATTATTTAGTATAATTAATTGATAAAAATAATCTTAGACAGTATTCTTGAGCATTTAAATTGAAATTTAAGGTTGAAAATATTATAATTTTTATAGTAATCTTTATAAATAGGTAAGGAGGAAATAATTTAAAGTAAAATAAAATTCATAAAAATTATTTAATGTTTGATAAATTAAATCAATTTAGGGATGGCTTTTCATATCAAATTATCTATTATTCCTTGTTTACATAGAGAACCAATAATAAATATCAGCTATAATAACAAAATTAAAGTTTTAAAATGGTATTTTTCTACTATTAAATTGTGAATAATGCAGTAATTTTTCGTGTCATAATTTTCAATAATTGCATATTAATTTAAAGCCATTATAGAGACCATTTCATTTTTATCATAATCAATGCTATTTATTTTTCATTATTCTTGTCAATAATTTTATTTTAATTATTTTTTCAATAATTCTGAATAATCTATTCTTGATAATTCAGTTTTTGTAAATCAACTCAAGAAATATGTTGATTGTGTTTCTATTATTTAATAATATAGCATAAAGTTAAATATGCTAGAAATAAAATTTAAATGGTGATATTAATAGTAAAAATCTTCTAAACTATTTTAGAAACTACGAAATATAGTAAAGATAAAAGAATATTGTCTTAATAAATTGAGGGTACTTAACATTAACTAAATTAATATTCCTGATTTCATTAACAATAGTAGATGTTATATTGTAAGTTGGTGATGGACGTCCATAAAAAATTCAATTTATGGCTAATTAACAGTTCCAAAAAACTATTTTTGTTTGTTTTTGCTTGGTATTAATTTATAAATCTAATTTTCTTTTAATTTTGCTTATCTTTAAATATAATGTTACACTTATTAGGCTTATTGGTCAATTAGTAGTTAATTTAATTATACTATCAAAGTAATTTTATTATTCTTTATCTTATATTTACAATTAAATTTAAATTATATCAACGGTTTACATGTACAATTTGGTAATAGTTTTATTTTGTTATTTTTTCTATTTTAGCTGAAATTTTTCCAAAGTTTTTTTTTTAATTTGATTACTTTTTAAAAAATCGCTTACTTCAATTTATTATTTTTTTCTTCTGAAATAATCCAAACAAAACATATGTACTATATTTGGATTATTTTTTCGTTGATAGATTATTAATAAGTTGAATTTCTAAATCAATTTTAGAATTAAAAATAATTCATCATATATTATGAATACTTGGGCTTAGATATTCATTATGACTAAGGATAGTGATTATAACTTTATATGTATTGTTACATAAATGTAGATAGTTAACATTTTAAATGTTGTCTACAACGTTTAACTTCCCATTATTTAATTTTTCTGCTCTTTTAAATATAAATATTCTTTAAAAGTGCCTTAATTGATTATACAGTATTGGAGCAGCAAGAATTATAATTTTAACTTAATTTATATTTAATCAATAATACGGTCAGGATTGATCCCATTCCTTTCTATGTTAATTAGTTATATAATTTTCTATTTTTTCTATTTCACCTAGAATTTTATTTAAATATTCAACTGTTCTCATCAACTTGATTAGAGCTTATGATTTCCTAGAAAGCAATTGGATTATTTTCATGTATAATAAATTCACTCTTATTTTTGTAACTGAATTGTGATAACTTTTTAATAGTTTTGCGTCAGTTTATTGCTACTTATTGATATTGACACGCATTATTTTTTTTAACAAAATTAGTATAACTACTTAAATAGGCTATGGGATAATTATCGTATTAAACATTTCAGCAATCTTATACAGATGACTGACATTTGAATATTTTTTTGAATTTGATTTAGAATTTTCTGTGAAGAAATGAGAACAATTTGCATTATTAGAAATGCAATTTTTAAATATAATTTCACGTATTATTTTATTTTCGTAATCCTTTGTTCAAATTCCTAAGGATTGAGCACAAAATCTTATACTTCTTAATTGACTTTAAATAGTTGGCATTAGAACTCATTTTCATTTTTGAGTTCTCACTTTTACATCCATAAATTAATTCAGAGTTTTTTTTTAAATTATATTGATTTTAATCTGTTTACTAAATTAATTAATAGTCTCGTACCATTAATATCAAAGCATTATTCTAAATGTCTAATTAATTCCTTCTATTGTAGTTTTGTGTTTAAGATAATTTCTTAAATTTAATGGGTATTTCTTATAACTTAGTTTAGAAATTATTTTCTATTAATTTACTCACATTTTCTTTTTATAATCCTGTTTATTATGTATTTATACCTGTTTAAATTCTCAATTTCAAAATTAAATAAATTATATGAAAAGTTTCAATCAGAAATTATCTCTTGTACTGAATTATAATATACAAGTAATGAAGTTAATATATTAAAAATTTAAGTCAAATTTTTCTATTTTAAAATTTTTTTCCATTTATGGAATAGATAATAGAAGTTAAGTCAAATTTAGATAGATTTTTGGATTAAATTATGTAAAGAATTAGGAATTATTCATTAAATTAATTGACAATCCCTTGATATTAATGTCACCAATAAACCATGATAAATATATAATACAAAATTACTTAACAGCATTATTAAATTATGGCAAGAATATTTGTAATTGATTTAAAAAATATATAAAGTTGCTGATTTTGCTGTAAAATCCTAAAGTCACTTAACATCTTTACGTGTATATAATTATTAACTTTTAATTTACATAAGGATAAATTATACTTTATTTTATTATGGTAAATTATTAATTTAGTTTTCTTAATGTATTCCATCCTTTTCTAACAATTTTTATGATTTAAACTTCTTTGATCAACATCTCTAGGCATATCTTTTATACATAAATATTAATCTCTTCTGTTCTTTTCTTATTATTTTTTTATAGAAACTGTACTACATTTTCTGCGAGGCTATTCGATACTTTTTTTAGATGTTACCCATTTCTACAATAATATACATTTCTTTGTAATGGGAAGCATAAATTCTCCAAAATTAGTACACTTTAATGTTTAGTAAGCTTCAATCAATTTCTTTCATTAGCTACTATTTATTCATGCTTTTAAAATGAACTATAATGCAAAAAAGGTTTCTCTGATTTACTACACTTTTTAATTGTCTGCATTAAACTAAACTAAAAGGCATATTTTAAAATTCCTTCTTTTATACAGTGTTTTAAGGTGTAAAATGCTTGAGTCTCCAAGCTATTATATCATTTTACCTTTCATAATATTCATACAAACCTTGCCTATCTCTTTCAATTAAGTAATCTTTAATATTATCACTAAGAAATTCTGAATCAATAAGGCCTTTTTATTTAATTATACTTGAATTTATTTTAATTACTGTGAGTTCGTATTGTTTTATATTTTATATTTTTTGCAGCTTTCATTATTGCCTTAACAATTGTAGACGAAAATTCAAATTGACTACATCTCTATTTCCCACACTTTACACTTTTCATTACTAACTTTTTGTTTGAGTTCAACATGAATGGTAAGAGACTATTATTTTCATAACTTTGGCTTTAATAAACTCTCTGTTGCCATCATGTACTTTCAGTCTATTTCTTGCCAAAGCATTTTCAAATTTAATAATTTTTGTTAGTTGCAGTATATATTGTCCACTAGCATAAATCAAAAATTTCAAGCAATTGAACCAAATATTTAAAATAAATAATATATAAAACTTCCCTTAAAATGAAGATTAAATAACTAAACTTACAAATAAGTTACCAAATATTGAATTGCTACATATTTCATCATTTAGGACAGTATTAAATAAATCTACTATTATTATTTGATTAAATTGCTGTTTATACAGTTTTCTTTTCTTTTGTAAATTAAAATTAAATTAGCATAATAGAGAACATTAATTTATATAAATAAATACAATCATCGCTATAGATTGAAATTTTTGTATTAGTTATGTAATTTGTATGTGAAATTACATATCCTTAATTAAAACAATCAATATCTATATTTCATTAGCAAAATAGTTCTTTTATAATTTATTATTACAAGTACTATTGGTTACTTGCAAGACTAGTAAAGTCTGAATTGATATCTTTATAAATTTCTTATGTAGGTAAATTCCGATTAAACTTCAAATTAAACTTATATAATTATAAAATAAAATTGTTAGAGATAACATAATCATCAATATTATTAGAAGAATTCGGCAAGTAAATTTCTTAATTATTATAGACAAAATTGCTTATGCAAAATATGCGACTATTATATATAATCTATTGAAGCATTAAACTAAAAATAAAATATATAAAATATTTCATTTAAAGGCATTTCTGGTGTGAATCTGTTATATTTATTAAATATAGAGAGATAATAACTGTACGTAATTAAAAGACAAAATACAAATGCACTGTGTAATTAAATTATTTCTTTGCATTTTAAACTCAGGGCATATCATTCATGCTTTTAAATGTTAAGATTCCTGATTCAATTCTGTAATGTATCAATTTCAGCTGTTCTTATTTGTTGTTTTTTGACATAAATTATGTTGAATAACTTCTTGACTTTTTGGTAGATTCCGTTGGCCTCCAGATCTCTTATTCTGTCATCTAACCATGTCATATTCGTTAATGCCTCTATCTAGGTCATGTTTTCAAGGTCATTAGTCTGTGGTTCCTCACTACCTATGAAAACCTAGTGAATTCACCTACTCCGTTTATGATATTGCAGGTTTTCATGTGTTGGGTATTTACGATTGTTTTGTGAATGTTACAATAATGCCTCATACCGCATCCGACCACCGTCCTTCCTTACCTTATAGCCATCATTGTGTCCATCACATTTTTTGTTATAAACAATTTCTTCTTCTTCCCAAGGCCTTATTTACTCTGATGCACTTAGTCCTTGGCTTTTTTGGATATAATGTATTTGTCCAAGCTAGTGCTTACTCTTTTCATGTTTTTCAAACAAATCCAATTATTCGATAATTTCCCTTCTACCATTCTCCTTGAGTTAGGTGACTTTCCTTAAGATTTTGTTGTTGATATCTCTTGAGGTTTTGAAGGCCAAACTTTATTACTATAACTCTATTTTATCAATTTCCTCTAATTTTATGTATCTTGTTGACACAAGTAGTGTTTTTATTTGTAGATGACTAACGATCTTATCTGGTCAACCATAATTGTATCTATTTATTTAATTTATAAACTTATATAATTGTTTTAATAGTGTTAATATAGCGTAATTCTTAAATAATTCTTATCAATCTCGTTAGCTCTAATATATTTCAATCTTATACAGGAGTTTACAAATCTCTTCATGATTCAAGTCGACAAATTAAAAATAATAATAAAGTTCGAAAGTACCTTGTTAATTACTTAATTTTTCTATATAAATAGAGTATCGATTCTAATTGTTATAACTTTGGAATGTTTCAATAAAGTTTCAGATGAAAAATCAATGGCCAAACAATGCTAAAGATCTTAACAAGCATGTCAAAGGAGTAAAAAGTGTTTCTAATTTTGAAGAGAATAAACATGAGTAAATCATTTCTCGAGAAGAAATAATCTATAACCTTGAGTGTACAGCTTCTCTAATTAATTAAAACATCATTGTAGAATACATTTTAAAATTGGGAAATTAATTTTAATTAAATTAATAATAAATCAAAATGAGGCATTTTAAGTTGGCCAATTTATGCGTTCTTGGGTTAATTAGATAGTGAATTCATTTTTTTCCTAAAAATAATTTCATAATATTTATGTCATTATTAATTTAAATTAAGATATTCTTAACCAAAATGTCCAATAATGTAAAAGGTATTATGAAAAAGAACATAAGCTAGTTTTTATTATTGGCGGTACTATTTTATCACATCCTAGAGCGAGATAACTTGACTCTAATTAAACACCTCAAAATTCATTAAATTAAAGTTATTTATCTCAGAGATGCGATATAATAGTATCTGCAATAAAAATGTTCAGTTAATTTGAAATTCTCTTTCGAATGAGTTCAAGATCGTTTAAATTGGTCAACTTTAGCCACCACTATTTTGATTTATAATTATTTAAATTTAAATTAAATACCCAATTTTGAATATATTTCTAAAATTTTGTTTTAATGATTACAAGTAAATAAAGAAATGAGCATTTTTAATGCTTAAATTAAAGTCATTATCATTATAGCAAATTAGAAAAGGTAGAATTATTAAATTATTATTATTATAGTAGAGTCAAAAAGCTTTAAACCAAAGATATATTGAACGAGGTAAATCACTGTATACATGTGTTATCAAGGTTTTATTGTAGTCTAAATTCTAATTAGTAGAATATTTAAAGATATAACATCATGAGTGTTTTAAAGTGGTGATATATAATAAAAAAGATTTCCTAAATACAATTAAACTCAAAGGAGTGATGAGTATTTAAATTGATCATTCACACATATCATCTTATTTAATCTTGAACTCGACTAAGTCGAATCGGCAGATTGTATCAGAATGATAGGATTTTTGTATTTTGTTTATAAGCTCTTAAATATTCCATAATTTTGAATATTCTTAAATTATTATAGATTATAGTTTATTTCTAAGGGAAACGGTCGATTTATGCATGTATCAGCAGTCAAATGTTTTCTTATTAGATCGAAAAATCTAGCTAAAAATTCACACTCTTTTGAAATACAATCGTTGTTAATAGGAATAGGATGAGTCCATTATTTTGATATTACTCATGTTAAATGATTTTTATTTGCATATCCGATAAATTTTCAAGTTTATTGAGAATGATCATGTTATTTATATTAAAGTTATTTTGTTATTTAACCCAACAAAAGCATCTTAAGTCACACCTTACAAGATTATCCCTGATTCTTACGTGATACAATAAGAGTACTTACGATTCTTAGTTTTCTTTTAATAAATTTCGAATTGTTTTATGATTATTTTGTCATTTTATATTATCTTATATGACTGTTAGACTTCTATGTAAAACAAGCTAAGAAACTACTATTTCTGATCTATGAACCTATAAGTTTAATTTAGAAACCTTATTTTTTATTTGAATCTCTCTATAGATTTTGAATTGCTCAGAGAAGTTGTGGGATAGTAATAATAATAACTATAATTTAGTTATATTCCATCTATTATTTTCTTATTAAAATTTATGCCATTATGTATATTAAAAATTTATGATAATTTTCAAGTGCGATTAAGACATTTTAAATAATATTTTAATAAAAACAATCATATTAATCATTAAAGTATAAAACAAATTTATATTATGATAATTTGATTATTATATACAACTAATAAAATATAATAAGATTATATATAGAATTATATATTTAATAGTATAAAAAGAACATTACTCTTAGTACCTATTTTAAAATAATGTGGATATTATTAATCTAATAAAGGAATATTCATCAATTCTTTTAAGAATTATATGAATCTAAATAGAATTAACTAAAATATATTTGTGAAGTCAGGAATCCTTAATATATATATATATAAAATAATTAAAAATTATCTATTAAACACAAATATATTAATTAAATATATTAAAAATAGCTGATTAAACATTATATAAAACATATTATATATAAATAATTAATGTGTCTATAATTAATCTTAGCATCAAGCTAAGAAGTATTAAATTATGCAAAATATTATTTTATCAATTCTAGAAATATTCACTCTTTTATTGTTTTACTTATTAATTTTTAGGATTATTTCTTTAGATGAATAAAATTAACGTATATAAGCTTTTAATCTGGAATATATATATCAAGGATTGTCTTGTTCTCTAAAGAAAAATTTTCATGTCAATCTATCTTTTAAGGGCATGAAATGTTGCTTTATTGTTTTTGTTGTAAAGAGTCAGCTCTAGTAAGCTTGACTCTCAAATTAACTTTATAATTTTCTGTAGATTATTAGTAAACATTCAAATTTGTTTTTGAGTAACGCCAAGATTATAGGATAGAATCTTGCAGCTTGTCAAAGTACAATTTTTTATTATGGAGCACAATTAACCTTAAGATTTCTCCATTAATTTTAACTATATTCAATGAGAAAACTTCTATTTAATTTAACTGATGGTTTGTATTATTCTTAAAAGATTAACTCTTTAATTTCAGGCCTTGGTTATATTTATATTATTTTATATCAAAATTTATCTTAATTTCTGATGTTGAACTGATTGGGTTGTCTACTTTTTAGTAAAATCTGTCATAAATTAAAAATTGATGAAATAGCCAGGATTTTTAAGTGTCCTATATTTTCTTTTGTAAAGCTTACTGTTTTACATTGATGAGTTTATTCTGCGACTGAACAGGTGAAACATGAAGAAGTTAGATTTATTCGTGTTCTTAACTATGTTAGGAAATAGCGGAAGTACGTCACTACTTTTTAAAATTATTTTTCATATCTAGAAGTGAAATCTTGGGGAAAATTTGTTATGAGATTTTGTTATAGGGTCAAAAATTTTCTCGTTGAATTTGAAAATGTTGTATTTCGTGGGGATGTTGAAATCTGTCTTATATAAATTATTCGATGATTATAAATAGGGATGGATATTCAGAACATTATTCTAAGATAGAAGCCCATATAAGCTGGGTAGTTAAATATTTAAGGGCTATAAGAAAAGAGGAATCTAATTTTAGATTTGGACATAATTTTACAACTGAGTTTAGAAATCTTATTAGATAAGAGGTTGAGGGCTATGTTTTGGGAGACTAAATTGCTCAATGCATAATTGAGAAAAGATGTTCTAAGTCTTCTTATGTTAGTTGAATTTAGAGAAGAGTTAACTTAATTAGTCATAAGAAAGAGAAGTGGGTATTTCCTGTTTGTTCTAGTGTAAAATTTATCATTGTTCATAGCTTAAAAAAAACCTATAGAAATTTATCGTATTTTTAAAGTTTATCAAGGGACAAAGCTATTAGATTAGCTTAGTACAAAAAATATTCCTGTTTGTCGGGGTCTATTTTTGGTATAGTATTTAATCATATTTCTCTGTAGAAGATGTAGATATTCCTGAAACGGTTCTGTCTATTGATTTATATATTTATCACCCAACTAAATGGATAGATTGAGTTCTTAATTTTGGTTAGTTTATCGTCATTAATCCTTTTATTTAACCTTTTAACTTTTAAGTTAATAATATTCATTATTTTATTTAATTAATTAAAAAAAAATTATACTTCTATCAAGATGTATATATAATTATCATATTATTAGCATTATAAGAAAGAAAAGTCATCGAAAATGAAGAAAAATAAGAAATGAATAACTCTAAAGATGTACAAAATGAAAGAATCACTTTTCACAATGCCATGAATAATTTTTATTTATATATTACTCAATCTAAATTATAATATAATTGAATTAAAACGCATTAAATAAAAAGAATTAATCATATAATACTTTATTTTCTATTTGAAATTCTATTCCAAGTTATTATTTTTATAACAATAGTGGCTATAATATATAAATTAATTAAATATCATTAATGTTTCAATTAATCTTTTCACTTATAAAGTGGATATATCAGTATATAATCCTTTACTATGAATATTAATTATAATAAAGAAACATATAAATATATTTAATAATGTTTGTATACTTGAATATATATTTTTTATGCAACATTAAATTTCTAATTAATTTAAATTTACTTGCAGTGTTAAATATATCGCTTGTGCCCTAACTTTATCTCTAAACATTTTTATACATTTTGTTTGAATACTCTTAGCAAACTTTAATCTTCTTTATTAGTTATATATTTGTCATTGTAATTGTCATAATCCGACTATTTATTCTAAATATATGTCTACTCTATATATAAAAAAAAGTAAAGTGTAATTAAATTAAATTTTCGAAAAAGAGGCAGAATAATAATGGAATATATTTACAAATAAGTTTTGAAAAAATATTTTAATGGTAATTTATATATCGATCCTTCTTTAACAATTCAATGTAATATACCATTCTTTATTTAAATTTATCATTATATAACATTGAATATAAATAAATGCAAGTATTTATTATCTGATGTGTTTCTAATAAATTAGAATAAAAATGAGAATTATAAAAAGCAGGTGAGTACTATAAATGAAAGAATGATAAAAGTCTTAAAATTAAGGAAGAATTTAATAAAAACAATTATGATATTACAGCTTTATCAAAATAAATAATGACATATAACTAAAAATAGTATCAATAAAAATTAATATATTTAATATTTTTTACATTTCATTAATTATACATCTCTATCATTCATTTAAATAAGTTTTATATTTCAATAAAATATTAAAAATATATTATTGCTAAAATAGATAAAAATAGGAAATTTAAGAAATACAAATAAATGATTTACTAATATATAATTACAACTGGCACATATTAGGAGTATTGCTAAAAATAATTTGATTAAGATTAAGATTGATTAAATTTATTATGACCAAATTTATTTATTTATTAATTAATTAAAAATATATAATATAGTGTGCAAGTGTGCAAGTGTGCAAAAGTATAATCATTCAAAAAGGGATAGATTATCTGCACACATCTTTAATATATATTTATATATAATAATTAAACTTATTAGAAATGGCTCATTTCTTGACTTTACCTTCTGCATCCGTGTCTCTCATGCTCATCTTGTTAGGACTAAGATCCCCAGCGTGCTTGTTATTCGAGTCCTCGCTCCATAGACTTTCATCCTAAGATCTCTCTAGTAGATAGTTTGCCAGCTGTACTGCATCAAATGGGAATGCCAGCTTGCCCGACTTGCCCTCCACTCTCGGCGTGACTGTGATGCACCTCCTCTCGAAGCAATCCCTTTCCTCCGCCGTGATTCTGTTCCACGGGAGTTCATTAGTGGTAATGATGGTAAAGCAGTCTATGTACTTGACCTATGTCTCCCCGAATTTCACATCAACTGCGTAGCCCCATGGTATCTCTTGAAACTTTGATCTGATAGTAAGTATTCTTGGTGGCCTTGTCGTCATATGCATTTACCTCTGTAATACTTTGCTAGTTGATTTGAATCTACTGTTGCACCTGCTCGGCTACATAAACTTTAACCAACCCGGTGATTTTCAGGAAGAATTCTAACCTGTAATTGTATTTCTTTTTAGTCGACATTTTAGATTTCTCTATCGGGTCTCAGCTAAAGTACATTGAACTATTCACCAATTTAGACATTTAACTTATACGAATGCCATTTCTAATAAGATTAATTATTATATATAAATATATATTTAAGATGTGTGCAGATAATCTATCCCTTTTTGTATGATTATACTTTTGCACACTTGCACACTTGCACACTAAATTATATATTTTTAATTAATAAATAAATAAATTTGGTCATAATAAATTAAATCAATATTAATCTAAATCAAATTAATTTTAGCAATACTCCTAATATGTGCCAGTTGTAATTATATATAAGTAAATCATTTATTTGTATTTCTTAAATTTCCTATTTTTATCTATTTTATCAATATTAATTTAAAAATACTAATTCTAATCATAGATGTGAATAAATCATATATAAGATAATGGAATTCTTCATATTTTTCAGTTATTTAAAATATATTTACAATAATTTTTTTTAAAAAAAGTTGCATTAATTTATTGAATTTAAATACATGTAATATTATCAATTTTATAATAATACGAATGCAATTCTATTATATAAGAAAGCTAACTATCAACTATTTGAACTCTTTATATAAGTATATCCTTTACCAACCCCTTAGATCTTCTTTGAGTAGAGTATCTTTCACGTCAAGACTTCCAGCTACATAAATCAAGACAATAACTTGATATATGATAGGGAATAGTGACAATCAATTAATTCTACTAATTAAAGTAGAATTGCGATGAACTTTGGCAAAGCTGTCTTGTGAAACATTTAATTCTTATCAATAGTGACTTCGTTTACCAAGGATATCAATGATAAAGATGCTTAGAGATGGAAAGGTGTTTTAATTTCCTCTACGCAGCCTATAAGTTTATAAATTATCTGATTTAAGGTTAACCAAATCTTCCGATTTCTTGTTCGTTGTCATGCCTTATCGAAATTGCAATTCAAATTATATATTCGTGATCAGCCTCCTTAATTAACGAGAGTGGAGGATAGAAAAGTTTCGGGGAGCTGTATGAAATTTTACAAAACTGACAAAAAGTAAGCGATTCAAATCAAGAAATGCCAGAATTAGATTCCAATATTCATTTTTTAAGGATTAAGATCATAAAATCATATAAAATTAGATATTCATGCAAAATTTAATTTATATAAATTGGCTGTCTTTGTAGAAAAGGTTAGGATATTAAGAGAATTTTTTTTTAAAAAAATTTGCTGTAACAATTTGAAACCATTTTTATCTTATCTATGACTACCATCACCTCAAAAAGCGTAGATCCTAACTTAAGCCAAGATCTTCTCTGAATACATTCTAATCAGTAAGACACTGAGAGTACAAACATTTATACACATTTTTAACTATATTATGAAACTATTTTCAATCGTTTCTTACATTTAGCCTTATTTATCAACTGTTTGTTATTTAATATTATTTTCTGAAAGAATTTTACAGAACGCTATTCATAATTGATATTAAATATAGGATCCAAATTCTATATTAATTTATTATGTACTTCCTATATTAATAAATATTTACATTTAATTATTAATAAAATATCAAAGATTGGGAAATATAATTTATTTTTAGAAATACAAACTGCCCATATATATATATTTAACATTTGAATCATATGTAATTAAAGAAAATGTAGAAAATACAGAGTAATTTCTGAATGAATCTCTATGATATATAGCTGTAAAATAAATACAATTATTTTATGAATTTATATTTATGATTTCTCATAATCATTTCATTTCAACAAACTTGATAATTGTTTTTATGATGATCTTATTTTAAAGTCTATTCTTAATTTACTTTTTTCTCTGTTTAATAAGTAGCTATTAAAGTGATCGCTCATTCAAAACACTAAATTTTATATTAATGAGTTAAAATTGAACTTGTTGTGAAATAAAGTTTGTGTATTACAAAAAGATTATTTGAGTTAATAATTTAAGATTACTTCTTACTTACATGAGTCATTATTTCTCTTGCGATTTCAGGTTTTAGAGAGATTTACTTTACTGATCTCATCTTTTAAACCCATTTAAATTTTAATCATAATAATAAGGATTTTATTCTGTTAAATTATATATCCAAATATTTTTTTAATTTCACAAATTCATGATCGATAATTCATTCATATCACTATTATAAATATTTTCCTTTTGTTATGGTCAAGTTGAATTTATACAAATATACTGTTTAGTTTATTAACTTTCAATTTTTAATTAAAAAAGTTAATTTAATATATAGTTCATTAAATTTGATGTTTTTTTAATCATAAAATTTAACTGAATTTTAAAGCTGTATTTATTATATTAGAATATTGTTTTATAAGTGTTTTGATTTATCTATATCTATATCTATATTTATATTATTTGAAATATTTATACTAAGTCAGTAGATTTGCATTTTCAATAATTACAATCAAGAATTATAGCATTAATATAATTCTGTCAAGTATGCTTTAGATTTTTCCTTTAATATAAAATTTTATTAAAACTTTGAAATAACTATTGTTTGACTTTTTAATTGAATGAATTATTGCCTATAGCTTTATAAAACATTATATTGCAATTAGGAGTAGCAGTAGTTGTTGTAAATAACTTAGTGGGTAATAAGTATAATCTAGAATATGTTAAATAATTACCAGCGAATATAAATGTAAGTGCAATCAACAGATTACTGCAACAATCAGCATAGTCACTGTTCTCCGCTTTACAAACTCTCGGTGCTCCATAAATTTCTTTGTCAGATTATTCCGCTTCTATTATATATCTTCACCTCCTTGATGTTTTAGTTGTTGCAATTTCTCTTTGTCATTATCTCTTTTCTCTTCATTTGATCCTTCCATATTTATCATTTTAGCCCCCTCTATTCTAATGGGAAATTCCATTTAAGAAATAGCACTTAATCGCGGGGATGTGCCAGTTCACTCAATCTACCGTCGCAGTATTTGTACTTTACTTGCGCTATTATATATTTCGTCTCTCATGATTATGTTATCCCATTAGTCCACTTAAGTATTGAAAATTTATGAACCAAAGTCAAGGTCTTCATTTGCTTGTTGCCATTTAGTTCATTCTTCCTTTCCTAGTTTCCTGTACTCTCGCCTCTTTAATTGTGATTCCTGATCTACATTAAAACTGAAATTATTTTAATGAAATATCTAGAATTAAATTATTGATAAATCTACTAAATAGCCTTATAATAACTTGATTATTAAATTATCACTATTTGTACACTAATATCTAATATAATATAATTTATTTTAAATTAAATAATCACTTATCTAAACAATTTTATGTCATAAATAAAGTTTATATATAATATTTTAATTTATCTTAAATTGAAAACAATAAAAACTTATTCAGCAATCTCAAGGACCATCCAGTATTTAATTAGTATTAAGGATAAATTCCTTTTAGTTGGGAATTTAAATTTAAATTTTCTGATAGATTTTTAAATCGTTTTTTTGTATTTTCACCATTCTTGTCACAACGCAACAATTCTTTTGAAGTTTAATATGTATTCTTTGACTACTTTAAGTAAGTCTAAGTCTTTAAATGTATCATTAGTTATTTAAGTGTCAGCTATATTGTCTTAATAAGTTTTACAAACTTGGCTTAATACATCTAAGTGTTCACAAAAGTGGAATACATAAGCACTTCCATAGATTAATGGTTTGTTTGTGTAAAAGTAGCAATATTTTATTTGAATAAAATTTAGAGAATATCTTGGTTTTTCCTAGAGAAATTCCATGCATTCTCTTGAGACTTATACTGATCCATCTTCATTCTATGTTATGAATAGCTTCAGTTATTTATCTAAAATTATTTTTGATCAATTTTTTTATAAATCTCACTTTGTAATTAAGTATTCCTTCAATGATAATTATAAAAATGTGAAATATTGATAACCTTTAAGTCTATGTTTATTTTGCAAAATTTGATCTTATAAATGCCCAGCTTGCTAAATTAAGTTAATAAGTTTATTTTCTACAACTACAAGAGCTTTGAAGAGTTAGTTGGCCTCACTGATGCTAATATAAGAAAATCATTATTTTAAAATATATTATTGATAAATAATTAGATAAAATTGATCATTATTGTTAAAATCTGGAGTATTTTGTCTTAGTCTCATTGAATAGATATCTATAAGTTATAAGATGTTTCATTAAAGTTAGAGTAATTATCAACACTAGTTTTACTTATTCTATTTTTGAAGGCATTTAGGATTTGAAGTCAAGTTTTAATTGCTTATATCTCAGCATTTAACTTCATTTATGTTAAGGATATAGTCACCTAGATTCTCTTTCACTTATTGCCAATCAGTAGAAATATCATCAACTCTTTAAAATATATTAATATTATAGAAATTAACTTAGTATCCTTTTAATTAATGAGAATCATTTTTTTCCTCGAAGATTCGTTGTGCATTGTTGAGTTCAAAAATGAAAAAAGAGGGAGGATTTCTCTCCTTTTGAACCCCTCACTAACTTGATCTTTGCTACGAGCTAATAAAAATAGAAGATTGATGGGTTGTATAAAATGAGGGACTAGAATCACTAACTCGTGAAATTAATCTACGGTTGCTTTCTGTCTTATTTTTTCATTTTCTGGTTGAATAAACTAATAGTAATTTAGTTCTTATTAGGCTATTCACTACTTAACCTTTTAAAAAGGGCTCTTTAAAATGGATTTCTTCTATATAATGATTGTGATATCTGGAAGATAGTCAAAATATTCAAGACATTTTCCTAATTTAACTGAAAAGTCTGTACAACTAAAAAACTTTTTACTGAAGTATCAACAAAACCAAGGATAAGATATTTTTTTCTATTGAAATTATATTGTAGGAATACATTTGATTTGGGAAAATAATTAGTAAATTAATAAATAACAATTATAAATTGTGGCAGTTAACAAACTGGAAACCTAGGCAATATGGTACTTGTTCGATAGAGAATTCAAAATTAGCTGGACTTTACTATTGGCGGTATCCCTCTATCGCATTCCCAGAGCGAGATAACTCAACTTTAATTTTGAGTGATTTGTTTAGTTGATTTTAATTAAAAAATTAAAGTTGAGTTATCTCGCTCTGGGAATGCATAGAGGATACCACCAATAGTAAAGTCTTACTGATTTTGAATTCTCTATCGAACAAGTACCATATTGCCTAGGTTTCCAGTTTGTTAACTGCCACGATTTATAATTGTTATTTATTAATTTACTAATTATTTTCCCAAATCAAATGTATTCCTACAATAAAGATATGTTTTCTCAAGAACATTCGTGATTTTTTATTTATTAACTTTTAAAGCTTACAATAAGTTAAAGATATCTTATTAAACCATTTCTCATTTAAAATCATTTACTTTATAGAGTAGTTATGTTTTTAATGATAAAAATGAAAGTTAATTGCTAGGTGGTACTAACCACTTGGGACTTTCTGATAGAGCTTTCTACTACACTAAGGCCTGCTGAGGGTAGGCAGGGGGTTTCTGGGTTCACCGCATTAGGGGTCAGTCGGCGGGGTTCAATCTGTCAGATCCTAGACTCCTCGAGTCGTCTGCACGTAAGGATTTCCCTGCATTAGATGAGCTGCCTGGCGTGAGTTAAGTTTCCTAGGTATAATAGGGAGCAGGATGAAGGTGGTGCTCAACCTTCAAAAGTGAGACGATGAGAACCATAGAAGCCAACGATAATGATTTTTCTCCCACACCAGGTCAGGTTAATGAGGCTACCACAGCGAAAGGACAGAGAATACTATCTCAGAAGCGGTGGAACCTGGTAAGCGTTTTCTCCAGACTCCTCTTTAATTGTTTACAGGAAGCAGATCTCTGCGAGCTCTGCGGGGATACTCCTAGTTCGCTAGGCTCTTATCTCGTATGCATCTCGGTTCGGGGAGATGTGGAATGGGGAGCGAGGTGGTTTTTCGGAGTTTTCTAGTTCACGACTTGCCACGTCATTGATTGCCACGTCAACTCACTTCAGATACGTCTACGTCACGACTAAAATTGATGGTTTGATTTTAGTATTAAACAGTGAATTGATAAATATTTAATTTTGAGTATAACTCATTAATCATCAATGATAAAAATACTAGTATTATTCATTAAATAAATAAAATATATAGCTTATCTATTGCTATAAATGCTAAAAAAATATTAACCTTGCTTAAATAATTAAATTGTTGTTAATTGGAAACCATATAGGAATATAATTAATTAATAAATATGGGTTAAATTACCAAATCTAAACTCTTTATCTTTTTGCATCAATGTATTTAACTTTTACATTTTAATTACTTTTTTTATAGGTTTTCTATGCGCTAATTTTATTGTAAATATTTTATTTATTTAAATTCTGACTTAAGTTCATTATTTTATTGTAATTTATCTAGTAGTAGTTCACATCGATTAAGATTTTTATTCTAAAATCATACATTAATTTTCTATAAGTTGAAATAATAATATCTTAAGAATTAAAATCTAAATCTCATTAGAATAATTTTTTTTATGCCTCCTATGAATTAGTATATTTTGTATTCTTTTTCTTTCGAATTTATTATATTTCCTTTTCCTCTATGTATTAATAGGTACACTGTTTTTAAAATTGTATTATCTTAATAAAATAAATATTTATTATTTGTTAAGCTGTTAGATTTTTCATGTTATAATCACTAAATTTGATTTCAGAACTACTTTAATATAAAGAGAACTTTGAAGTAACTTACAACATGCACCTTGATAAGGAATCAACTTAAAACCTTTACTCACCTTTTAAAAGCTCTTTAATTAAGATATGATGCATATTAAGATACATTATCACTAAAATAACTCAATATTCTATCAAATTCTCAACAATTAGTTTATTAGAATGAAAATAATAACATTTCAACCCAATTAAATGCTAATTTACAAAATATTTTGATTTAGATTATGAAGATACAACTAATTTACCTAATTAGAGGAACATTAAAGACTTAATCCACAATTAAAAAAATCTGTAACAAAATTATTTCCTTTGAGTGTGAAAAATCTCTGAGGATTTCTTAATTTTATATTACTGAATCGTAAATTTCATTTACCACAAAGTTACTATAGCAGACGCCTAATGATATTATAAATTTAGGAAAACTTATTTAAACAAGATGATAATCAATTCGAAAAACAATAGAATTGGTTAAAAATACAAAAGTTATATAGCACCAAAGCTCCATAAAATATATCAACATAGCCTCTCTGATTCAAATGGGAAAAAATATTTTAAAAATCTAAAAATAATAATTTACCTCACATCAACCAGAACAGAATCAATAAAATGCATTTTTAATATGAATTTTTGAATCTTTAGATACAACAGTAAGATCTCAATGATATTTAATACCCTTTAAACTATTTATTGATTCAGGAGATTTGTCAATTAACTCAAATACACTAAGAAAAATTCACTTCATTTTTGTTAAGCTCACCCATAGCATTACTAACTTCATGCAAATCAATTGCATAGTTTTGGAGAACATATTTTTAACGAGATAGGATACAGATTGAAATTTTCATTTTTTTCTTAGTGATATCAATATTTGATATTTCCCATTTCACCCCATAATTGGAAGTTCAACAATTTCCCCTGAATCCAAAGAGCTAATAAAATTGTGGAAAGCGATAAAGTAGACTTATTTTAACTTTTCAGGATGTTAACGTTAATGTTATTATTTAGTTCTATAAAAAAACTCAGCTTCTGGATGAAATGATAAAAATAAGTTGAGAAGATAAAGATAAGATAATAGATGAGTCCATCTTCAAGAGTCTTTAATAATTATCTCAGATTATACAAAGTTATTAATTTTAAAAGATTAATTCAATTTATATTCAGGATTTTTATTAGTGACCCCCCATATACTTCAATATGAAAGCATACTTTAATATTGTTAAATCCTTAATAAACAATAAATAGTAAATTTATTTATGAAGTAGCTATGAATTAATATAATTAAATTTATCATTTTCTATCTCTCTAAATATATAAACCCCAATACGTATGTACACATAGAATTTGTAAGTTGATAAAAAGTTTTAAGTATATCGATAAATAAGGAAATTTAAAAGGACAGAATTTAACTTAATTTGAGGGAGCCGATCTCGAGAATGCAAAAAGAAGGGTTGGCACTATCACGGCTCTTACAAAGTTTGAATATGATTAGATTAATATGATTAGATTAGTGTGATTTTTAATTTTAAGTTCAGAGCAGTTTGAAATCCAGTAGGTTGTCGGGGCCGTTCTCGAGATTTTTCAACATTGGTATACTATTATACCGGCCTGACCCCTATAATCCAGTGCTTTGGCTTAAGCCAAAAAGCATTTTTGAGGGTCAAAACTGAAGACCCAAATTTTCGATTTCGGGTGCCATTAACTTCTAGATATTCTCGTCTTCACATTTCTACTGGCCATTATTCAGTTATGGACGGGGAAAGGTTTGAATTTCGAAAGTTGCCGCGGATTTCGACATTTTTCAAAAAGCCAATTTTGGGTTTCGCCCATCTTGAAAATTCCTAAAATATATCACAGCTATTCAACCACCCACCTCCAGGCAACTCTAAGCTACTCGTTTAATGAGTTATAGTGAATAATCATTATTTGTCTTGGTTTGGCAGTGAGCCAGCCATAAATCCGGAGGATATAAGCAAAAGAGTGTTTTTTCATATAGTTAAGGATCAATAATCCAGTCGAAATTTTAATAATCCAGTGGTTTAATAGTAAAATACAGTCGAATTAATCATTAAAATTAAGCATAAATCAGATGAATCCAGCCACTGGATTTTAGAAAACCTCTGAAATCAGCCTTCAATAACTTTTGAATGCGAGTGCTGGTAAGCTTAAATCTTCGATATTATCTTCTATTTAGAAGGTATAAATGATTTGCAAGTGCCGCAGGAGGCACCCGATTAGTCAAACTCAGATTGGATTTTTGAAAATCATCAAGCCAATGGAAATTTTGAAGAAAATTTTAAAGCCAAGGGCATTAAGTGTGAGTATTAAAATGCGCAAGACAGCGATAAAATCAACCGCGCTAAAGAATTTCTGCAATAAAATAACTATAACTTGAAAATGCTGCTGTAGCAGGCGGATTTTGCAGCATATAATAAAACTTTTGATTTTAAGTAGTATGTGAGAAAGTATATAAATAACAAAAAGCCAAAGAAGATCAAGCACAGCCATAAGAGTAAATCCGTGGTATCACAGACTCTAGATGTAACTGCTGCTATCGAAGAGATTAAGGAGAATGAATAAGCTACGAATCTCAGCTTTACAAGTGATTAAAATCAAAATAAAGAACCCTTACCTCATCTTTATTAACTATGGCTCGATCATTGGCCATGAGAATCTCATAAAGCACTTCGAAAGTTTCAAGAATTCTTAATATTAAAGATCTTGCATTTTGCAAGAAATAGTTACTCGAAACACCCAGTCACTTTTCTCCTTCCTAAGCAATTTTGAGAACGTTAGTGACCAGAAACTAAGCAAAAACTTGTTCTCATTGCTCGTGGATTTAATTTAGAGCAATAATAATTTAGATGAAGACTCAAAGCCACGTATCCTTTTAGCTGCTCTTGGTTATTATATGGGAGAAAGAGTATAAATCGAAGATGAATTAATACAAGAATCAATCTTATTATTAATACGCTCACCTAATACGAGACAAGCTCTAGCTTTAGCAAACTTTGTATTCTTTAATTCAGTTGCAGCATTCACTAAACAGCTTGCACCAGTGCAGAAATTGGATTCTACTCTCCCCTATATTATACAATTAATGGGTTAAACTTGGTAATTATTCGCAGTCGACTCTCAAGTTTAAAAGCTAATACCTACTTCATTCTTTATCTTGAATGTGCCTTTCATGACTCTACTCAAGCAAGACTGTGGCTTGCACTTAATAAGAGACATACCTGTAGAATACACAGAGTACTTCGTAAGAATTTGTGCTCTCTCTTGCTCTCCTACAGTTGAAGCACTCAAAGATTATATATCAATTACTAGGGCTACTTTCTTACAAAAGTAAGAGGTTATTGATTCAAACACTATGGTTTACTTTATGAAAGGCATTGCATAAAGGCTGCAAAGCAGAGACGAGCAGTGGGTAGGCAAAGTAGAGCAGTTCAAGAAGCTTCAGCAGCAAATCATAGAAGCTTAAATTGAAAAGAATGTGAGTGTGAGCAATAGCATTATTGAAAATTGCCTTAATGGCGACTGCTCTGAAATTCAAAGAATTTTACACTTACCCAAAAATATGGAAGCTTTCTCTGATAAAACAATTGTAGACTTACTTCAACTCTTTGAGAATGCTAATAACTCGCACAAACTAGCTCGTGCTTTCAATTCAAAGCCACAGAATGAAAGGTTAAGTGTAAGTAATGACTTAGAAAAGCTGCAGCAAAATCTTGGCTTTAAGTTATATAGTTCTCAAATTTTGTGCATTAACTATATTTGCGAAAAATTGCACGCAAACCATTTAATACATTTTGGTATTGGCAATGGCAAGACCTTGATCTGCGTTGCGTTAGCCATTCTTATAGCTCTTAAACGAAGCTATCCGTAATCATAGTTGGCAAGAATGAGCACTTAGTGCAGAGAGATTATCAAAAATTTCAAAAAGTTATTAGTGCAATGAAACTTGATTCAAACCATAATTACTTTGCAAAAAATACAGGCATTTATTTTTTCACCCAACCGCAACTCAAGAAACAAATGAAGGCTGCTAAATTCATGAGTGTGTGGCACGATAGCATCGTGCTTATTGATGAATACGACTGGATTCTCTTCGATGGCTCCGCTGACAACATTATAAACCAACTAAATTTTTACAAGCAAGCAAGAAGTATTATAGGATTTTCAGGAAGCCATCTTTCTCAAGGTGAAGAAAATTGTCTTAGTTTAGCATTGCATAGCACACCTGTAGTATTCCCTACCCTTGATAAACTGCAAGGAAATAAGAAAACTTAGTTACCAGACTTGCTCATAAGTTCAAACCAAGGAGATTACTTACAAAGAATCAAGGAAATCATAAAGGATTAAGTAGCTGTTTCACCAGTTTTAATAGTGGCTTCAACAAATTACAGTGCTATTGAAATAGGTTTAAAGAAATCCGATTTTGATTTCATTAGTTTCAACCACTCCTAAGCGACTGCAATTGAATATGTGCTTGAAGGCAGGTATTTAATGAGAAATGCAAGCAAAAACTACAGGGTTTACTTGATCAACGAGCCACAGGGGAGAGGAACAGATATCTAAACTAATGATGAAATCGATTAAAATGGTGGTTCATATTTAATCATTGCTGATGTTTTCTCACAAAGATCTGAAGAATAAATCATTGGCAGAATTGGGAGACTTAACACTAAAGGCAGGTGGCAGCGAGTATTATATAAGCAAGCTTCTAAAGATAGTGCAGAGCAGCTGCTTATAGTTGAAAAGAAAGAGACAGAGCTTATACTTGCTCGCAAGCACAATTAAGTATAATCAATTTTATAAAATCGATTAGAAGCAATGGAAAATTTAATAGAATAAAACCAGCAGCCTTAAGAATAAATTTCTGCAGAGCTTTCAAACGAATAGGAGCAAGATAATATTGTAAGAGAAATCGTTAAACATATTGGATCTCTCACTGAGAAAGCTTACAGTGAAGCAAGCAACCCAGCAGCAGTAGTGAAGCAAGATAATCTTGAAGAAGAAAAGGAGCCTTAATAAATTGAAGAATAAGGTGAATAAAGTAAGTTGGGTTTTTATTAACCTTCTCTCATAGAGCTTATTGAATAGAAGATGAGTTAAAACCTTGTGCTTCAAGATAAACCATTCGAGCAGGTATAGCAATTGGTGCACAGGAGTTTAAAGTGGTAGCACCATGAAATTACTAAGGCTCAAAGCAGAGAGAGATCCAAAAGTAAAAGCAGTTCTGCAAGTTAAAAGAGAAGATTATTGAAAGGTTAACAGAAGCTTGAATTAATCAAAGAATAAAATAAGAATTGAGAGTTGGTTACTCGTCGCAGTGCTAGAGATAAAACATTCACTTGCACTTATACAGAGCTGCCAGAGAACGAAGAGACAATGGAAAGATGGTTGAAGGCTGCCTCGAGTGAGAGAAGGCACTTTAAAAGCGACATAAACCATAGAAATTCAGAGAGAAAACCAAGATTAAGAATATGAGATTTATCTTAATTTTTTAAAGAAATTCACCATATTCAAGTCTTTGCTATTAATAGCGTATAGAGAATCGTGGAGGAATAGAAGCAGCAGCACTCATTGTCCCATGTTTGGAGATTGATTTTGCATGTTCTACAGGTTACCATCTTGCATAAACTACTCTTTCATCTTGCGTAAGTCAAGCAACTCACTGTCCATATTATCATGTTATTGCTTCAACTTTTTAGTTTACTGCAAGAATTCCTGCTTATCTTATTTCAAAGCATCTTCATAATCCTTTACCTCCTCTAACTATTCACGGGTTCTCTTTCATTTAGATGAATCCTTAACGAGATTCACAGCCTTACCTCGCTCAGCTACACAAGAAATTAAGAGAGAGTAAACTTACTGCTAAAGTTAAGGCATCTGCTGAGAGCGTCCACGAACTCGGGTCTCTTTCTATAACGAGATATCTATTTTACTCGAGCTTTTCTCTTCGTTAGAGCATTGCATCATGAATCATCTGGGAGACACCGTCGGTGTCTAAGGTGAAGAGCAAATCGCAGATCCATTATCTGTCAAGGTGGACCCAATCTCGTTCTTCAGGCAAGTATTGCAGCAGTCTTGAAGACCCTCTTGCATAATCGAGAAAGTCTTGAACTGTAAGTCCATCGATTTGAGGCACTGCTGGCACCTTAACTGCGTCTCTTCTTACGTACTATATTAACAGTTACAGGGTTAAGCTAGGGGTTACGTCTTTCTCTGCTCTTATGATTTACTTAAGGAAATAAATGTTGGAGGAGTCCGCTTTTGGTAAGAAAGCGTGGCAGTCTTGGGCAAGAAAGTTGTATAGCTATTTCTTACTTTTGCACTTTTGGGCGAGTTCTGAAACATTGATACCAGTAAGTTACTATTGGTTCATTAAACTTTAAAATTAGGTGCCTTAAACCATTTTATATAGCTAAATTTTGATTCAGGAAGACACTACCGTTACTATAATCAGAGAGTGCTTTTCATAATAATGAAATCGTACCAGCACGATCCAATTTCCACTAGCGGAATTCCTACGCAACAACTACTCGGAACATTGAACTCACGAATACTCACTCGGTATTGACCGTCAACATTCATTATAATTAAATTTAAGAATCCATTGATGGAATCATATTCAAAAAACGACAGTCTAGACTGTCAGAATTCTTTAAGTTAGAAGATAAAGATTATGATGGTAATAGTTCTAGTGAAGAGCAGAGCTCTTCGAGTGGTTCTGAAGATTCTAAAGATTATGCAGAATACTTAACAACTAATATGCTTTACTAGAGTAACATAACTCTTGCAGATGTGAGTATAGAGGAAGTAAGTGAAAAGGATATGATTTAATTATTCAATGAAATTCGAGATGAAATTTCAGAGTTTGAAATCGATGGATTTATCATAGATCCAAAAGAAAAGTATAGAGAAAGTAGTAAAAAAGGAGCTAAAGAATCATTACTTAATGATAGTTAAATTTAGACTCTTGGTTAGCTAGTGCTAAAGCTTTACACTGAGTATAAGTAATCGGATTTAGAACCCTAGAGTATGATGGATAGTGCTAAAGATTTTGATTTTAAAGCTCTAGAAGCTAGAGTTATTGAAAATCATAAAGTCAAAGAAGATTAAATTCCAATTTTTGGTTAGCACACACAATTGGATGCAATAGTTCCTCGTAGACTACAAAAGTAATTAAGGAAAGAGAAATAATTGCAAGAGAAAGAACTTAAACTTGCAGAGGAATCACTTAGATTAAGAGTTTCAGAAAAGTTAACTTATTTCTAGATAATGGATAGACTAGGTATATCATACTATAATTTAAGAAGGTACTTAAAAAGTCCAGTAAGGAAAGCTTAATTATGGAATCTAAAATAAATTAATAGAGGCAAGTATAAGAAATTGCATAGCAGAGCACGCACTCATATCGTTAATATGTTAATGTATAACACTTAACCAGTGCAGCTTTCTGATATACAGCAAAGTTTACAGAACAATATATAGTTAAGTTGTAGTAAGTAAATGATTAGAAGATTTTTGAAAAATGAATTAATGATGACTGATAAATAAATTAAGTAGATTTTAACATTACATAATAGCAACAGTAGTAAGTTATAAAGATAGTATGCAGCCCAGTAATTCAGTGAACTATTAAGTAAGGGTAGAAGAATTATCAATATCGATGAATCAACTCTTAATTAAACTGATTCAAGACACAGGAGTTGGACGGCACCTTATGTAAAAAATAGAGTTACAAATTCATAGAGACTAAAATAAATGAATTTAATTATTGGAGTTGCAAGTACAGGAGAGCTGTACTATACAGTAAATCATGGAAGAACTAATTAGCACTCATTTATGTACTTTTTGTGTAAACTAGTTAATGTATTGGATTCAGTTGATACTAGTTGGAGAGAAAATACTTTAATTTTACTTGATAATGCACCTTATCATAGATCACAAAGTATTATGTATAAGTACCTTGATTTGGCTTTGCCAATAATGTTCTTAGGGCCTTATCACTATAGAATTGCACCTGTTGAATTAATATATTCTTGGATTAAGAATAGAGACTTGAATCCCTTAAATACTAGGGCTTAATCAAAGTAAGACTTATTGTAAAATTCACATTTATTATAGAGGTTATTGGGCAGCTTTTATGAAAGAATTAGGAATGAATATAAGCAGAATTAATTAAAATTAATTATGACCAGCTTTTATCATGTACTAAGGCACCAGACTGGATTCTATATCTTTGAAAGACTTATGAATTAAGAATATATATAAAGGGCTTTAAAATAAATCGAAAATAGTTCAAGCTAAATTCTTTACTCAAATAACTAATTTTAATTGAAATTAATAGCAAATTGATACACAAGAAAAACAAATAGACTTATTAAATTAAATTCACTAATAGAAATTTATTCCTTTAATTTTCATTGTTTGTTATAGATAAATTTATACATGCTACTCTTTGTTACTAAATATACTTTTAACCAAGTATTTATCATTTCTTGCAAAAATATAGAGAATTTCAAGATGCTATTTTTATTCTATAATTATCGACAAGACTAAATTAAATTAAAATAAATAGGCAATTAATTTGAATATAAATTAAAGAGAAGTTCTAAAATAAAGACATTAATAACTATATCTATCAATAAGGAGAACCAATTTATTATTAATAAAGCATAAATTAAATATAAATAAGATTAAAAACTAAAATTATAATAGGAAAAGATAAAATAAAAGCAAAGTTAATTTAAACATAAGTTATAAATATAAAAATAAAATAATACCTAAAGTAACAAACATTTCCTTTTAAAAATATTTTTTATTATGATAAAATTATATATTACATTCAAATTTATTCTATTTATCAATTTTCATTCAACAATAAATTTGAATATTCGATTTTGA
>ARYC01004829.1:0-38218 GCA_000711775.1 Oxytricha trifallax
TTTTATACATCAGATTTTTTTCTAACGTTAAAATGTAGTCCGAGTAATTTATTTTTAATTTTTGAAGGTAGATAAATATGAATATTGGCGAATTGAGATCTAATTTCACTTATTAAATTTAAATTTATTATTTAAGTTAAGAAGAGATATGATTAAAAATTAAATTATTTAAAACATATTAATTGTAAATGCAGATAAAATCTAAATAAAATTAAAATATAAATTTTAATTGAATTATCATTTAAGATAAACTGACAACGAAATATTGGGAGGTAATAAATATAAATATCGTTGACAACCTTAATAGATATAAATTGTAATAGATTTACGTATTAAATAATAATAAAATTTATGTTGCTTAAAATATATTATATTATGAGAATTGTTTTAAGTAATTATTAAGTTTATATTTTAAAGTTTTGAAAATTAAAAAGATCCATGACAAGAAATGACAAATAGTCATCTGAACCTATCTTTTAAATTATTATTTAAAATAAGGTAAAATAGTGATATCGTTTAAATGTTATTTGTTATAAAATTTGAGTAAATTTTATAGAATTGAGTATTAAGTAAATAAATTATTTCCCTAATTTATGGCATCAATGAATGCCAAATAATTGTTCAGAGTGTTATTATTTTAAAACAAAATAATAATAATAACATTATCTTACTCCAAAATATTATTCAAATGTACTTAATTTAACTTTCAAAATATTTTAATTTATTTAATATTTCATGTAGCCAAGATACTCTACTTTCATATCCCCATTCTAAAATAATTTTTAAATATTGTTATTCCCTGATGTAGTTTCGAGATGAAAAAAATTATATAGTTTAACTTTAGTCATCATAATATATAATACTACAAATAATAAGAAAAACATAAAAAAAAGTACCTATTTCTAATATTAAGAAAAATGAAATTTCACATTTATTTAATTTTTTCTTATCATAATACTTAGATTAATTATAGTATCCTTAATTATTTAATTTTTTAATACATTTCTAATATTGTCAAAGCAGCTATTATAAATATATTTAATTCATACTTTTTATATAACTCTTAGATAAATTTAATTATTGTGTTTACATTAAATGTTCAAGTAGTAACACATTAATTTTTGTTAATTCTATTTAGATTTATATAATTCTTAAAGTATTGATGAAGATTCCTTATTTATGTTAATAAAGTAGGAATTTAAAAAAATATAAAATAAGTGCTAAGCACTATGTTTTTATTTTTGAATCAAATTCTTTAATTCAATTAAGAACTTTGAATAAATCGTAAATAAATATAATATAGAAAATTAATAGATAATAATTATATAAAAAATTTTCTGTGTGTTAAAGTAAAAACATTAATTTAATAATATTTGTTTAGTGATATATACCAATGAAATTATATAAAATAATTTTGTTTTTGTAATCTAAACTATTAATTTGATTGATTTATTAAAAATATGATTTACATGCGGTATGTATTTTATAAAAATATATAAAAGTAGAGAAGGCTTTACCTTTTTTAAAAATAGGCAACTGATTTTGAAAATGATTAATTTAATTATAACTTTGGGGTAAAGTTTCTTGCACTTTTTTTTTCAAATGTAAAATTAAGTAAATTTTACATAAATTAAAAAATTGTATATTTTTATGACTCATTAAATATTTAGAGTATATTGAGGTATGATAGAAAACAGCAGTTCCTGGAGTTAAGATAACAAATAATAGAACTGAGGACACAGGAATCAATTAAAATACTAAAGAAATATATAAAGTGTAACATTCCAGTCTAGTATGTTAAGTTCTTAGATGAACTGGTTTTAAGAACAAATGAGATAGTAAAGTCAATATAGTCATTTAAGATAAGGAAATTATAAATAATGAAGATTTATTACTGATTTCTCTGTTCTTTTACTAAGATTAGGACTTTAAGACTCCATTTTTAGTGTTTCCATCATCACATTCAAATTTGCTGATTCTTGTTCAAAAGTCAAAAACATTCGCGTTTGGTTCTCTATATTTTCAGCATCAGTAAGCACCACATTAAAGTTCAGGTTGTTAAAACCTCAGGTATAGCTATGTTTTTTCATGCTACATCGAAGATACTGTTGAAGCTGAATACTCCATTTTATTCACTGGAAATTTAATAAATCAGAGATGTTTGATAAATTAAATTAAACTCGGTCTTAATTAATAAATATCAGTTTAAAATTAATTAAGACATCTCTATTTAAAATTCTATATAAACTAAACCTATTAGTGCAAAATTTAATCCTTAATCATTAAAACTTAAAAAGTTTTAAATTGTTTAATTTAATTTATCAAACATCTCTGATTTATTAAATTTCCAGTGAATAAAATGGAGTATTCAGCTTCAACAGTATCTTCGATGTAGCATGAAAAAACATAGCTGTACCTGAGGTTTCAACAACCTGAACTTTAAAGTGGTGCTTACTGATGCTGAAAATATAGAGAACCAAACGCGAATGTTATTGACTTTTTGAACAAGAATCAGTAAATTTGAATGTGATGATGGAAACACTAAAAATGGAGTCTTAAAGGACTAATCATAGTACAAGAACAATGAAATCAGTAATTAAATCTTCATTATTTATAATTTCCTTATCTTAAATGACTATATTGACTTTACTTAGAACACCATGTTAATTGAATATGAAAAATAATTATAACATTAAGAATAATTATAACAATGAAATAAATCTTGAAGTTGGATGATAGTTGTTTAAAGATTAATTAAATAAAAAAATATTTATTGCAAGAAACTTCCCTAAAAAATGTTTTTATCATAAAAGAGTGCAGGAAACTTCCTCCCATAACTTTTTTAGTATTGATACAAGCCAAAATTTTAATCTCAAAATCTAGAAGGAAAATATTACCTATTAAATAATAAAAATTCAAACACATTCCTATAATTCAAAGTCGTTTAATGGATATTTTTTTAAAAAAGGAGGCTTTAAAATTATGATCTAAAATATTTTATAAATAAGAATAATATCAATAGTTTTTTACAGTTTTGGACAGAAGGCAAGGAATAATTGCAATATACGATAAAATATATATTATTTATTAAAATTAGGGGGTAGCGACAAGTTTCATAGAAGCACTTTATTTTTTATGTAAAAATAAAGACTAAATTACTTGATCAACCTAATTTTTGTGAAAAATAAAGAACATTAATAATTAGAAATATTTTTGGAAAAACTCTCTCGTAATATGACTTTGAGAAGATTATCGATTCTTCATAAAATTAATAAATAATTATGCTCGTTTTTATCATAATACATTTTTGATGAAATTTTCTCGCTATAATTTTGACTTTTCAACTTTTATATCTTTGTCCAGAACTTGGAGATAATTCTATATTAATAGGGACAAGTATATAAAATAATAAAATATAAATGTAATATAATAAATACTGAATTTGATATTGAAAAAAAATTGTGCTTCTAAATATCAATATTGAGTTGTCCTCAAGATTCTTTCCAAAGATATAATAAGTTAAAATTCCAATTTATTTGTAAGAAAAGTTTCAAAATTAATATAAAAACGAGTATAAAAATTTACTAATTTTATTATAAATTCAAAAACTTCATAAAGTCATATTACTCCAGAGAGTTTCCACAATTTTTTCCTAATTATTAATTTCTTAATTTAATACCAAAATTTGGTTTTTGAAATAATTATAGTTTCTATAATTAAATTAATAATAGTTGGGGCTGTGAGAGAGCTACTACCCACAAATTTTTGTATCTAATATTTTCTATAAATATTTATTATTTTGCTTTAAAAGAAAAACACGACTTTAAAATTGTGGCTATTAGCGAATCTTATATTTGTCAACAAGTAATGAAATATTTTTCACACTTTTCAAAAAAAAATAAATACTAATTCAACACTTTATAGATTAATCTTAGGAGCTGCTATAGACAGCAGCTAGTATTTTTATTTTATCAGTAATATTTTAATATTTAAAGGAAAATTATTAGAATGATTATTTTTAAGTATTGCGTAGGAGACTATCCTATAGTACTAGGTTTATATTAATTTAATTTGATAATTCATAATGTTTAATTAATGTTCAAAAACTAATTCTACTGGAGATACTGAATTTACATCTATGGATGTAGATGCAAATGGGAATTTAGTTCTCGCTGGCTATTCAAAAGATATCATCTTTAGGCCTTCTTTTTTTATATTTAATTTATAATTATATTTTAAATGTTTTGTTAACAATCATAATATTTTACAAAAAATTTAAAACTTCTGCTGAAAGATTGGTATGGCCATTAATAGTCTTATATTGAGAAAAATATTAAATTTAACGAAAGCAATGTTTATAAGTGAAATAAGCTTCTATAAATTAGCATATATTTTCTAATAAAAGATTAGCCATGCAAACCAAAAAGAATTATCAAAAATTCTTAATAAAATGTTTTTTCCCCAACCAATTTCTAATAAATTGCCTGAAATTCTCTACATTTTTACCTAAATAAAGATTTTTTGAAATATTTATAAATAATATAATGAATGAATTGTTAACATTATATTTATGACTTTATAAATTGCCCAAAACAAATTGATCGAAAAAATTATAATTGGAGACTGCTTTATATATATGAACTAAATTTTATTAACAAAACTTTAAGAGTTGTTTAATATTTACACAAAAAGAATGATAAAATTAAATATTGAATGATTACAAAATTTATTAAAACAAAATTAATATGAAAGATATTTTTGAATTAAATTAGATTACTTCTTAAATTATTAATTTGATTTTATATCAACAATAATTTTTTCTCAAAGATTTATCATAATTGAAATTGCTCAATATAATTCAAATATCAGGAAATTTTACCTTTTTAATATTGAGTCAAATGTGTCAAACTCTATATTTATTTAGATTTCTTAAGGAAATATGAATTTTAAAAGTAAGGATGTAATCAAACTCTCCTTAAATACTATATTATAATATTAATTACCATTAGCCACAATAAATTAATTTTAATAGACAAACAAATAATAGTATTTTTAATAATTTTTTTTAAAAAAAAAGTAAATTAATTTGATTGGATCTCCTAATTCCTTAAATACGAAAAGATAAAATTTTAATTCTTTTATAATTGGCAAAATCTTTTAATGCCTATTTGATAGTAACTATTCATTCTTTTTTGTTATTATAATTATTTGTTCAGCTATAACACTTCCCTCAATTTTCAAGTTTTTTCCCCTAATCCCTTAAATAACCTCATTTCATTTTTAGAAACAATCCCCATAGCCTCTTTCGATCCCCTTTATGCTATCTCAATCCTATGATTTATATAAAATAATAAAAAAGTTCGTAATATTTCTAATCCATGCTAATTCATTGGGAAAAACGTTTTTAATGTAAATTCATTATATTTGTATAAGGAAATAAATTCTTATCATTTTTACTATTGAAGTATGTATAAATCAAATGGACGGACTTAGTGGATCTGATTTAAAAAGTTGAGGACAAAGTATCGTATACAAAATATAAATTTATATAATATAGGTAGCTAAAAGGGTTAGAAATATTTTTAAATTTCTATGATATTTTTATATTTAAAAAAAGGTTTTAGGATTGGAGATCAATGAAGGAAATCAATTGAGGCTATCTGGAAAATTTTCCCTATAAATTGGGGGTTTAAGGTGATATGGCTCAGAGATGAAGGGGATAAGTATTGCTGAAAAATTATTATTGTCTTATATGACGGATTGAATGTTTTGAAGTGGAATCTTTTAAATATAATTTATTTATATTTTCATAAAATTTATTGGATTAAACAGTCCTCTGTCTAGGAAATAGCAACAGATATAAAAATTTATCTAATTTTTATTTAAATTAATTTAAAGTTCCGATATTAAATTAAGTTTTTTAGATGTTGTTTTCTCAGCTGATTAGTAAAGTATAGTGGCAACTCTCGAAGGACTTAAGGGAGATAAGTATTTGGCAATAACGATTCTACAAGCTTCTGATGGCACAGCAGTTTTCACAAAATTTGTTCAACAGTCAACTCCAACTGTTTAATCATTTATAAATAAGATTAAACCCTATATTATTTTTCTTTAAATATATATACATTGCCTGCAAAAACCTCAGTAAACTCCATGATTTCCTTGAAAAATACTGATAAAATTGTCATTGGTTTCACTTAAAACCCCGTTAGCTAATTAAGAATGAAGATTGGGGATTAATAATAAAGAAATCAAAAATATATTATTATTGGCGTAAATTATTAAAGTTTTGGCTAATCATTTAAACTACTGGCTTGAATAATTGTCTATATAAAATAAACCAATCAGGGTGCGTAAATTTGTTTTTAGCCTAATTATATTTAATTTCAGCCAATTATAAATTAATATTAATTTTATTATTGTTAATCACCAATCTTCATTCTTAATTGACTAACGGGGTTTTACTAGGAATCATCGAATAAGTTAGCTTTTGGAATCTTTAATCCAATTTAAATTAGATATATTTCAATTGATAGTAAATGACTATAATAGTCTTTATTTTATTATATTATTAGCTTATAATAATTATTACGATATCCATCAGGAGATACTTTTATTGTTCAAAAAAATACTTACTATACCGAAGCTTAAGTTTTAACTTTAGTAGCAGATGAACTTATTTCAAATTCTTAATATTTTCATTTCATAAGCTATGTTTTAATTTATATTTAAACAAAATTCATTGAAATAATGAAATAATAAAAATATTAAAGATATATTTTTATATTATAATGTGAATGATCCTGCTGGAGACCAAAAATATAACTATCTTGTTTGCTATGATGCTAGCTAGAATTAGTTTTAAGACACTTGGAAAATATTAAATATAATAATATTTCTTAAAACTTAATCTATTTTGTAAATACAATTTAGGAAAGTAGAGTTACCTTCCATTTATTTAAATTATACTTCAATGGTCACACATTAATATATTTTAATTACTAAATATTTATTCTTTAAACCTCAAGGAATATTTGTTCTATAAATTTTAATTATAAAAAGTATATTTATAAAGTGCTTATCTAATAATATTTGTACTTTTGTGGCTACAGATAAAATTTGACTTCCGTTTATTTTGTTCAACTTAACCTCTATTTTAATAGTAGTACTAATATTTCTAAATTGAAATATTAAATTTAAAGAAATTAATTAATCATTATAATTTAAAATCATAGAATTTTTATGTTAAAAACAATTTATATATTATTTTATTCAAGAATAAAAGATCTTATGGAGACTATTAATTTTGGTAACTTAAACACAGTCTTTCTAATAACTATTATATTTAGGGAAATTTAAGATGCAGTATTTAATCTGAAAATGTCCCCCACCCTTATATACTATATACTAATTCTTTTTTTGTTTAATTTCATTTCATTCCATTAAATTTTATATTTTTCCCAATTTCTACTATACATTTATTATATAGTTTATCAATGATGCTTTATATGATATTTTTCAAATAATAAAAAGATAGACAATAATTTTTTGTATAATTTATTAACATAATTCATTATCATTCTTACATCCTTTAAATCTTGTTTTCTCACTCTCTAATTCGTAAGACTAGATTATTAATCCCATTAATTATTTATTAATTTATAGCCTTCTCACAGTAACTAGGGATTGTCAATTTCTCTCTAATTGGAGTCATTCAACAGTGATACTCCTATCTTTGTGAATTGAAATTTATTTTTTTTGTTCATGAAAGTACTCTTAGAATGATTTAAGCTCCCAAGTTATTAATGAGAAGGATAAAGGTGGTGCTTAACCTCTAAAGTAATAGATTTTGACGAAAAATATTAGAAATATTTCAATCATAATTGCAGTGTGTGGTGAATATACCCAGAAAAGGGGAACGTAACGACTACATTTTTAGCCACAGTCAAATTTATAGACATAAACCCACTCCACTTATCAATCTCATTTTAGTGACTTTGGGTTATTGCTTAAAGTGAAATGAAAATGGCGAAGAGATTATTTTTAGGAGTTTTTTTTTTCTCTTTTATTTCAAAGCAATTTATTCTTTTAATCACAAATTATGATTTTTATTTATTTTAATTAATTTTTTTAAGAATGGATAATCAACAAACATATTTGAGATTTCTTAATAATTAATATTTTTAATATTAAAACTCTATAATATTATCATTCATTAATATAATTCGTTAGTACTTGTTGAAATTTAAAGAGAAAATTTATACCTTAAAGAAAAATAATATTTAGAGCATAATTAATATTAATTAAAAATTGGGAAATATGAAAAATATAGTAAAATTTGTTTATAATAAATTAGAAGATTAAGGAAAATCTCGTTTTTGGAGAATTATTTTAATGTAAATAATTTTTTATCACAACATTGTAGGAATACATTTGTTTTGAGAAATAATTATTATTAAATTAAGCAAAATTATAATTAGTGACAGTTAATATCTGGAAACATAGGTACCTATCTGAAAGTAATTCAAAATTAGAAGGACTTTTCTATTGGCGGTACCCTTCTATCGCATCGATGGAGCGAGATAAATTGACCTAAATTTTAGCATTAAAATCTACTAAACAAATCACTAAAAATAAAACTTACTTTATCTCGCTCCATCGATGTGATAGAAGGGTACCGCCAATAAAAAAGTCCTTCTAATTTTGAATTACTTTCAGATAGGTACCTATGTTTCCAGATATTAACTGTCACTAATTATAATTTTGCTTAATTTAATTATAATTTATTTCTCAAAACAAATGTATTCCTACATAATTCTTTTTAATAAATGACATTAATGGTCTTAAAACGAAAAAATAGCGAAGAGAAAAATAAATAAATTATTTGAAAAGCAATAACTTAAAATAATTTCTAAATATTTTAGCTAAAAATTGGCATAGTTGAGGAGTGGTGACTTTTAGTCAAAATAAGTATTATTTAATGATAATATTGCAAGGTATTATTTATTAGTGAATTAAAACATTTAATATATAAATTGCATATATCGGCAATTAACCTTATTCTTACCTAAAAGTGATCTTTGATTTATTAGAATTCACAAAAAGATATAGATTTTTGCATTATTATTTTATATCTTATTTTAATCTCTCATTAATAAAAAATCATTTTCTACGTAAGAATAAAGTTAATTTACCAATATTTGCAATTTTAACATTAAATATATTTATAATTTTATTTCAATAATAAATTATACCTTACAATTTTTATATATTTAATTTACAAATCTTTAGCTTATAAAATATTAAACAATAAACATAAACAAATGCTTAGGCATCCTTTTATTAAAAAAAGTAAAATATTGATAAATATTTTATCATATAATTTAATCATTTATTTTAATCCATTTTTTATCGAATACAAGCTCTATATTCTATTCTTTGTTGTCGTATGAGACATAATCAGCAAAAGCTTTTTGTAAGACAAATTATTTATTATTTCATTTTAAAAATTTTAGATGCTGCCAAGATAAAAATTTTGCAATACAAACTATTTATTTAATAATTTTAAAATAGAGGGAATGAAGTTTCCTGACCCAAATACTCAAATTAAAAAATTTTCCAAAAAAATAAAGAAGATATATATATAAATAACTCTTACATTTTCCTCCATTCAATATTAATAAACCTTTTTAAATATAACTTTCAAAATTAACTACTATCTCTTTTCAAATTGCTCATTTAAAACCCCTTAATGAATTTCATATGTATAAAGATGCCTAGATGTATGTTTAAGAGTCTTGCATAGAAATTTTTTAATTTTTTAATAATCTTTATACTTTCTAATAAACAATTAAGTTTATTAATAACTTTTAAAAAACCAAATAAATATTTCATTCATTTATAATTTTTCAATTTAAGCAAAAGTTTTTTAGAAAAATAATAGCTTTATAATTTTTTTCTTATGCATTATGGGATAATAAATATTGAAAGATGCTATCCTTGCTTATTTTAAACAGGTTTAACAAAGCTTTTGGCATAACTTTTAAATATTTAAAATCGGAGACTTATAAGATAATAATTGACCAATTTTGCCTATTACTTTGAGACAAAATGAGCAAAAATGCATGGCAATATTAAAATAAAGTATTTCCAAAATCAATCATTGATAAAGTACTTATTAAATATAGGTAAGTTATAGAGGTCATTATATTATTTTTTATGGATAAAGATATTGAAAGTTGAAATAAGTTTTAAATATGAAATAATATTTTTTGAAAATAAGTTCCATTAAAATAACACCTAATTTATCAATAATTTAATTAGGACGACATCATAATATAGTTTTAATTTAATTAGGAGGTAATAATTAAATTCAAAATCACATTATGAAATTAAACTTTACATGAAAATAATTATATTCCTTATAGTTTAAAGTTATATTACTTAATTTGAAGGAAAATAACAAAACGATATTGGGAATATATTAATTATGAAAATTAGAAACTTCAAATATAGATTTTAAAATTTTTTAAAAAATAGCACAATTTGATTAAAAAATACAAACCATCGAGAATTGAAGATTTCATGAAACTTCATTTTAAATATTTGATAACATCAATTTTGTAAGTGTTCATAGTATTATTGAAATAGATTTGGAATGGGAAAATTCAAAAATAAAAAAGATATGTTTTTTTAATTATATATAACAGCCAGTAATTAGGAGTGTTCTTAATTCTAATTTGAAGACATTAAATTAAACAGTAATCTATTTTAAATTTTTAATTTATTAGTTAAATCATAGTTAAATATATATATATATTAGTGGTCTAGTGGTCTGGCCATAGTTTTTGGTGGTCTAGTGGTTTAGGTGGTCTGAGTGGTCTGGTCGGGTGTTTGACACGGTACTTACTAGTGAAACTTTCTCAATGTCTCTTGTAACAAGTTTCAAGATTTTCAAGGATGTTCATTCTGAGTTGGTAGATGTTAATATCTGGAAGATAGACATCAGTAACGGCTCACACAAAGATGTAGCTGCCAACATTATCGTTAGTGAGTGGGAGTACCAGAGTATGTAAGAGCGTTAGTAATTGGATCTCTAGCCTCGGTGCAGTTCACCAAAAACTATGGCCAGACAACTAGACCACTAATATATATATATTTAACTATGATTTAATTAATAAATTTTAAATTTCAAATAGATTACTGTTAAATTTAATGTCTTCAAATTAGAATTAAGAACACTCCTAATTACTGACTGTTATATTTAATTTTTAAAAACATCTCTTTTTTATTTTTGAATTTTCCCATTTCAAATCTATTTCAATAATAATATAAAATTATATCAATAAGAATTAAAAATATAAATTGGATAAATACAATAAAATTAGGTTAAAAATTAAAACATCCTCAATGAAACTCTAATCCCTATCATTACCCAAATCAATAAATACATATATAAACTCATTAAAGGGTTTTGAAGTCTTAATAAGAAACTATTAAAAACTTTTGAATTAATCATAAGTGTAATTTTAATGAAAGTATTCGAATCTTTATGAAGATAATAGAATTATCTGATATCTAAATAAGTTGAATTTGTTCATATGTGGTTATAATATTTCTAAACAAATTGATAAAATTACATGTTTTCATATATGGGACAGGAAACTCTCTCTTGGTGCATATAAAAATAGTAGGCAGGAAACCTCTCCCAAAGATAGACTTGACAAATAATTAGTATTTCAGATGGAATTTAGATCATTAAATTATAATTAATATAAAATGAATATTAACACTTTGTAAAATATCATTTCAACTATCAATTACTAAACATGTTTGTTGACTCTGCAATAAATATAAAAATGTATTATAATATATTAAATTTCGAATTTAAAACATACTAATTTATAATATGATTTAATTATATTTAAATTTTATCTTTTTTATCGCGATTATTTACAAACAACTATCAACTTATGACTTCCTGTTTAAGTGCAATTAATGGTTTTCACAAACTTAAATCAAACTTGAGGTCTTGCATAGCTGAGGATGCTTGGATGAAACTTAAATTAATGTTTTAAAACTTAATATCAAATATCTACATCTAATTAAAAATAATTATTTTTTAATTACTTTTCTTTTAAAGCTTATAATGAAAAGCGATTGAATTAAATTTCATCCAATATTTTGTGGTAGTACAAGTATGATTTACGTTTGTGAAATCTATAACTCCATTTAAGAAGAAATAATCGCGATAAAAAACAATTAAAAAATTATATTTAAATCAAAATATAAAAATATATTATAATTTAGAGATTTCATTTTGTCTAAATTTTAAATATATTAATAATTTATTAATCCATTATATAGTATAAATTAGATAATTTACTCAATTAATTTATAAGTTGCAATACAAGGATAAAAGTTTTATTTTATAGGAAGTACTAAATAATTTGGTTTTTCTCCTTATCAGCTCTATTTTATATATAATAACATATAATAATTAAAAATTTTTTATAAATATTCATACACTTTTAAAGTAGGAATAATAGGAGAATTTGACAAAGATAATCAATATTTTTATTATAAATTTATATAATGAAATTTAAAAATGAATCAATTTAAATAACTTCCTTGAAGCATTTTTTTAAAATTATTTATAATATTCTCTTTTCGACTCTAATATAACTTCTAGCAAAGTCATAGATATCATCATTACCATTGCCTATGATTCTAATGGTGGTGATGACACTTCATTATATAAAGCTGAAAGTTGGAATCTATTTCCAAGTATCGAGATAAATTCGAGTATTTAAATTCCAAACTAAATTATACAACCTATTCGGCCAGTGTTAATTAATAGTAATTAAAAATAGATATATTTTTTACCAGCTATATCATGAAATAAGCATTTTGGGGGGGGGGTAAATATCTCACACTCCTCAGGATTTATTGGAAAGTATAAACAATATGTATATCTCACCAACCAATTTAAATCAAGAATCATGAATTTAATATATAAAATATTTTTCGAAAAACTCTGAGATAATTTGACATTACATAATTATTAATTAATCGAGAATTACCTTATTAATAATTGTTTTTATCATGCATTTTGTTAAATTTATCTCAATAATTATCACTATTAATTCATAATATATTTGAAAAATAAATTAGAATTATATATTAATGATATTTAGATTAACAAAAATCATTGATTATTAATTTAATCAATTGATCTTACATTTATTATGTTCTATAAGGTTAATAAATTGTCTTCATTTTTTGGGTAAAATTTATTATAAATTAATAATATTGAAAATTATTGAGAAAAATTTACCATTTAAGATATTAACAAGTATCAATATTGGTTATTTTATGATAAATCGAAAAAATTTTTCAATATCATATTATTTTTTCCAAAAAAAATATTTTGTTAAAAAAATTAATGATTTTTGCCTTAAATTTAATTGGTACGATTAACAATGTTTATATTTTTACAATAATTCTGAGAGTGTGAGACAGGTATTACCGATATTTTTGAATTAATAATTTGTTAAATTTGAATAATATTGTAATATAATTCTTATACCATTTATTAATTATAAATAAAAAGACTATTCTATTTTATTTATTGATATGAATTTTTATTTACTATTTTTTAAATCATGGATATTAACAAAGGAAAATTGGTATATTAACAGAAACAGTTTTATTAGTGGCAGTTATTTAATTACTTTAAATAAAGTATGTTTGAATAAAATACCTTTTATTTCAAATTTTCAGGTTATAATCCCTTAATGGACTAGCTAATGCTATTTTTTAAATATTTAAATGATTTAAAATTCATTAAAATTCCAAAATCAGTAATAGTAACTCTCATAATAAATTGCTCTAACCTTTTTCAATGAATCCAAATACCTACATCAAATTATCTTTCCACGCAATTATCACAGTAAATAGTAAATTTATAACAATATTGCTGAATTTAAATATATTTTTATAACAATTATATTCATCATTTACAATTTATTTTCTAATCTCGTGCGTAGCTTATTATAAATATTGTTTCCCCCTAATAATTAGTAATAGTTCTATATTTATTTTTATCCTGATTATAATAAGCTACGCACGAGATTAGAAAATAAATTGTAAATGATGAATATAATTGTTATAAAAATATATTTAAATTCAGCAATATTGTTATAAATTTACTATTTACTGTGATAATTGCGTGGAAAGATAATTTGATGTAGGTATTTTGGATTCATTGAAAAAGGTTAGAGCAATTTATTATGAGAGTTACTATTACTGATTTTGGAATTTTAATGAATTTTAAATCATTTAAAATTTTTATGAGATAAAAATGACATTATCTCATTAAAAGACTTCTACCCAAGTTTTTTTTATGGGTGCAACACTTGAACCAGTAAGTTATTTTCATATTTCTACCCTCTTTGTAGTTCTTTAATTGTACGAATAAGGTAAAATAAGAGTCAATAAACATTAAAAGAGCACTAAGAATTGGTATAGGCAAATCCTTCAGGCCCATATGATCAAGTTCATGCATAAAAAATAATAATAATAATAATTATTATTATATAATAGCATTGTTTTAATTATTTTTTCAAAAAATGTTGTAATTTTATCTTTAATTTTGATTTAAATAAGTGTTATACAAATTAAATTATTACAAGTCATCCATATAAATACAAAGAGATTTGGTAAACTTTTGTTAAGATATATTTTATTGTATTTATATGGATGACTTGTAATAATTTAATTTGTATAACACTTATTTAAATCAAAATTAAAGATAAAATTACAACATTTTTTGAAAAAATAATTAAAACAATGCTATTATATAATAATAATTATTATTATTATTATTTTTTATGCATGAACTTGATCATATGGGCCTGAAGGATTTGCCTATACCAATTCTTAGTGCTCTTTTAATGTTTATTGACTCTTATTTTACCTTATTCGTACAATTAAAGAACTACAAAGAGGGTAGAAATATGAAAATAACTTACTGGTTCAAGTGTTGCACTCCCCTGTTTTTTAATTATATATATTCTCTTCCAGCGATTTCAAATGTGACGTGTAAAGATTAATTTTAAAATTTTTTTATAAAATTATTATAAATAAATGTATATATATATTTATATAAATATAAATAACTTGTAATTATTGAAATTTAATTAAGAAGTAGCATAGCCCGCATTCAAAACCCCAAAACATCTTAATGAGGTTTATAAGTGCTTTGATTTGTAGGTAATTTGTTAGGGGTTGGAGTTATTAATTAAATGCGAGACAAAAATAGCAAGCTTTTGGGGTCTATTTATGATGAAGAGTATATAGATTTAGTGTTTAAACTGCGCTATGGATGTGATATGTATAGTGAATAACTCAAACCAGTACTGAACTATAAGTCTGTTTCAATGCTCTTAAAGCGTAGTCTATCAACTGTTCGCTCTCACTGCTTGAAAGCTGTGTAATTAAAGCAATAATAGCTGAATAATTAGCCTAAGAGGAAGTCAAAGTTTCTATAGAAGCATATTGACTTTCTTGTTAATGAAAAAACTTTGAAGTATTGCGCTCACTTCTCTCTCGACTAACGAGCTATTATGTTTCACTGCCAGTTCTCTGAGTTGAACATCTCTGCATAATCTGTTGCTAACATTTATAAACGAAACGGTATCTCATATAAAGGTGTAAATCGTATCAAGAGAGTAATTGACCTCACTCTGCCATTTTTAAAACAACAGCTGTTCCGACCGACAACCCCACCCCAACCCACACCCCAACCCCATCCCACCCCACCTATACCTGGACCCATCCCCCACCCACCCACCCCACCCCCATAAAATACCCTATTTCATATGAAAAAAGTTATCCCTAGAGTCTCAATCGACTTCCTTCTTGACTTCTCGAACACATAATAATTATATATTATATAAAATGTCTAAATTTTTTAAATATCCTTTTTATGCTATTTCCTCATATTTTTCATTATTTTTTTATTTTTTGAGATTAATTAGTTTACACTAGTCATATATTTTTGTAGACACACTTTTCATTTTAAATGATTCGTATAGATTTTTATACTATATACTTATAAAAATAATAGTAAAAGATTTTATGGACTATATTAAAATATTTAAATTTTATTTAGATTTTTTTTATTACTTAAATCAACACCATTCGACATATGTCCGAAAATAAGTCTTAATAATTTTTCAATTTTTATTTTTTATCATTAATTGGTAAAAGATTTAATTTAAATAATAAAAAATAAAAATTGAAAAATTATTAAGACTTATTTTCGGACATATGTCGAATGGTGTTGATTTAAGTAATAAAAAAAATTTAAATAAAATTTAAATATTTTAATATAGTCCATAAAATCTTTTACTATTATTTTTATAAGTATATAGTATAAAAATCTATACGAATCATTTAAAATGAAAAGTGTGTCTACAAAAATATATGACTAGTGTAAACTAATTAATCTCAAAAAATAAAAAAATAATGAAAAATATGAGGAAATAGCATAAAAAGGATATTTAAAAAATTTAGACATTTTATATAATATATAATTATTATGTGTTCGAGAAGTCAAGAAGGAAGTCGATTGAGACTCTAGGGATAACTTTTTCATATGAAATAGGGTATTTTATGGGGGTGGGGTGGGGATGGGGTGGGGGATGGGTCCAGGTATAGGGTGGGGTGGGGAATGGGTGGGGTGGGGTGGGGGTTGTCGTCGGAACAAACAACAACTTAAATTATATTTATAATTAAATGCAGAGAGCCTAATAGAATAATATTAAGTTTATTCATGCTGACGAGGCTGTGTTTACCTTCAACACTTTCATCTAGAAGTCTTGGTATAAGAGGCATAGTAATATAGAAGTATATGACTAGAAAGTCAAGGTATAAACAATGGCAATTCTTGGAGGTATTAGCGAGGATGCTGGTTTAGAAACTTATGTTATTCATCCTCGCTCTATTAAGACAGAGCAGTATATTAAGTTCTTAGAGCAGCTGAGAGAGAAGTACCCTGAATAAGAGATTATACTGTTTGTTGATAATCTTTCAGTTCATAAGACAAAAGATACAAGGAAGAGTTATGAACAACTTAGAATAACGCCAGTGTTCAACGTACCTTACAGTCCATAGTTTAATGGAATTGAGTTCTACTGGGGTATATTAAAAGGTCATTATAAGAAACTGCTGCTATACAACCTGATGCATGACCTACCTATTGATACAGGTGATTTTTAAAAAAATTCAGCTAAGAGAGTTAATAATTAGTTGGCATGAAAGTGTGCTCAAGAAGGGAGAGTTAATGTATATAAATAAATTTTAGAGTTAAGTTAATGAATATTTAAGTCACATTTAAAACTCTTTCGTGAGAGCTGGCTTCTCTTTCTTTCTTCTACTTCTTGCTTCCCTCCTCCAAGGTTTCTTCTCTTGCTGCCAGCTCCAGCATCTATGTTCATTGACTCTGGCGGCTAAATATTTGAATAAAGTCTCTTGCTAACTTCATACTTCGTCTGCGACTTTCTCTCTCTGTGAAGCTTGCTCTTTCCTTCATCAAAAAGATGCCAGTACCAGATTTTTTCTAAAGAGTTAAGCTACAAATCTAACTTGAAATATAAGGGTGCTTCTGCAGCTCTGATAGCCAGCTCTCACTTATCTTGATCCCTTATTTGTCCTTATCTTCTGAAGAGATGCTGTACCTTTTCTTATGAGATTCTTGAATAATTTCTTTCAAGTAATCACCTTTAATTGTTGCAAGAATGCCAAAGAAATAGTTTCTTTCAGGTAGTTTATTTGACAACTGCTTCTTTGTAGGCAAGTACAGCGAAACCTCTGGGTCATTCATAGCATCATCATATAAGTTAGTCACTGAGATTTCTGGATAGTATGGGATCTCTGCAAACTTTACATCTTAAGTTTTCAATGCTTTCTTCTCTTCGCAGAGTATGGCTCTTAAAAATGAAATTTTAGTACCTTACATCGTTGGCAGGAACAAACCAACTACATAATCAAGATTAGCCACTTTGAGTTCATTACCTTGTTGCACCAGGTAGCGATGCAAATTCTCCTTACTTCTAAATCTTTGAATTAATTCTTGTGTTGCATCATTCATTGACTCCATCTTATTTATAGATCTAAGAAATGATATTCAAATTTAAGTTTATTGATTTCAATTATTTACCTCTGTAAACTTACTATTAAATATGGGCATCCTATAGGAGGTTAACCTCTAAGAAGGATATGGAGAAGGTTTTGAGAACTGATTTCAAACTTGAGAAATTGATATCCTTTTCTACTGTAATAGTTCCATATTTTAAATTTAAATTGGTACGTACTTCATTCGGAGCTGCTCCTAAAATGCTAGTACTTAATTAGGAGCATTATCGATCATAAATCATTGAAATTTAAAAATTATTCAAAATCATATTTAACATAATCAAATTATAATAAACTAAAATTATTATCAAAATACAATTGAATAGGGAAAATAAGATAAATTAATTAATAATTCGTATTTTAAATATATTAACTGCCACTAAATACATTAGCTTGTAGATCAAATTTGAGAGTGGACTTTTATAGTTATGTTACTGAGATCACATCGTTTTATTAATATCTCATGCTCTTTAGAATATAGGTACTGATCTGTGACTTGACCGATTTGACGATTTGACCTATTTGACAGTATACTCTTTAAGGTCAAATGAGTCAACTTAATTAGTCTAATTAAATTAATTATATATACATATACTGAAATTTGACCGATTTGACACGCGTATACTCTTTTTGGTCAAATGAGTCAACTTAATTAGTCTAATTAAATTAATTAAATATACATATACTGAAATTTGACCGATTTGACCGTATACTGTTTTTGGTCAAATGAGTCAAATAAGTGAACTTAAGTATTTAATTATATTTAAATATTATAATTAGTGGTATGGTGAAACTTGCTCAAAGCCTCTTCTGCATTGTATGTTATCATTAAAATGTCAAAAACCCAGATGAACTATAAAATGACCCAACTCTATGAGTGCAAGTATCCTTACGGGCCTGAGAATTCCACCACCATCATCAAGAGCATCAAAGAAATCAACGAGCGAATAGAGTCTGTCAATGCATATCAAGTTCCGGAAAGTGATAAATAATATCTAGAGATAGTCTGCAATCCTCTTTCAAAGGGCCTTCATAAAAATCATTTTAAGCAGAGCAATAGTCTTGGCACAAAAGTACTAACAAGACTCGGCATAAAGATAGAAAATATTTAGTTAAAGTGCTTCTCGGAATTGCTAGCCTTGTATCCAAACATAGTACTAATAGCAGGAGATTAAGATTATTTCAACTTGTAAAAGTAGAGATTTTGTGCCACTAACTTAAGTAGAGAATCTTCGATTTCACCGACAATAACTAAGGCACAGATGCTCGTGTAGTTCACTGATTTACTCAAGGTAGGAGAGATACACACTCTTTCAGATTATATCAAGATGTATTGGCAAAGTACAAGTGATCTCGCTCAAATTCAGGAAATTGAGCCCAGGCTTAGAGGAATTTTAAGAATGGTACTAGGATCAGGTCTAATGGAAAGAAAGCTAATCCCAATCGTCGAGTCACTGCAAATCTATGCTATCAAACATAGTGATGAAATTAATTAGAGAAGACCTATTTCCTTTGCCTAGATTTAAAAATGGGGATACGGTGAAGCTATTGATGCCTTGTACCAAGTCATAATCTAAAAGGAAAACCCCAAGAAATGCTGTGTATGGTTGTACGGGAAAGCAGATACTGGCAAGACAATCATAGTCCGGATGTTGTAGCAAATTTTCGTTTGCGATGTGCTTTAAGACGGCTAATCGCATTTTAAACTTCAGCTAATGCCAATAAAATTCTAGCCTCAGATTGTACTTATGGACGAAATGAATGACAAGCATTTCTTCAGTATAGAAAAAGTTGCTAAAATGAAAAGATTGCTAGAGGGGAATGGCTACTCCACAGAAGTAAAGTATTGGGATGTCACTTTAGAATATTTAGACAGCGTAGTCGTAATAACTATTAACTCTTTGCCATTAGAAAAACTTCACAATATCGATAGAGAGGCATTTGAGGCCCGATGCCATTTGATTAACCTGAGTAATGTCTAGAAGAACTCAAAGAAAAGGTTACCCTTCGATGCCATAGACTTGGCTAAGTACATGCTTACACGGTTAGAAGAAGAGAGCACTGTACCAAAACACTCCTAGGAGACTAATGTGAGCAGAGAACTGAGCGGAATGCTTGATAATGAACTGAACAATGATCTTTGCACGGAGAATTCGTCGCAGTGAGGGAATGCTGTTTGTCATTATGATGTTTCATATATTTAAATCTTTTAATATAATTAAATACTTAAGTTCCCTTATTTGACTCATTTGACCAAAAAGAGTATACGGTCAAATCGGTCAAATTTCAGTATATGTATATTTAATTAATTTAATTAGACTAATTAAGTTGACTCATTTGACCAAAAAGAGTATACGGTAAACGGTCAAATCGGTCAAATTTCAGTATTAGTATATATAATTAATTTAATTAGACTAATTAAGTTGACTCATTTGACCTTAAAGAGTATACTGTCAAATAGGTCAAATCGATCAAATCGGTCAAGTCACAGATCAGTACCTATATTCTTAAGAGCATGAGATATTAATAAAACGGTGTGATCTCAGTAACATAACGGTAAGTGTCCACTCTCAAATTTGATCTACAAGCTAATGTATTTAGTGGCAGTTAATATATTTAAAATACGAATTATTAATTAATTTATCTTATTTTCCCTATTCAATTGTATTTTGATAATAATTAAAAATAGGTTTAAACATAATTTTCAGGATTAGACAAACAGCCGCTTGATGAACCAATCCACTCTAGCATTTTGTATTAAAGGTATGTTTTAAATCCTACAATTGTTAACTATAACACTCAAATTTGATATTTTAATTATTAATTGCTTGGCATAATCAAGAATTTTCCACTAAATTTAATTTTTAATCTTACAAACTGCGATGAATAAACAGCTAATCTCTCACAAAACATAATATATCATTTTTAGTTTTCCTAAAAAATATTTGTAAATAACTTAATATATAGATTCTTCGTCAAATCAGAAATGAATCTGGAAATAAATAAAATAAAAATAATGGCTATGGGATCAAACACGCCCCCCCCCATAATGTATATTTTTCTTTTTGTAGTCTGATAGAGTTTTTGACGCTGAGTAATAGTAGCTAACAAACTACTAGTGTGCGATCAATAGTTTTCTAGATATGGCCCCATATAAGTTCACATTTTATATATAAAAATATAGTAAAAATTAGAAAAATATTTCCAATTTTTCATAAAAATCTAATTTTTGCTTAAAATACCAATTTAGAGGATTTAATGAAAATTTAAAGAATTTATTTAATTTATCAAAATAATATCATAATAAATTATTTGGACGTTAATTTTATTGCCATATTGTAAAATAATTTATTATGATATTATTTTGATAAATTAAATAAATTCTTTAAATTTTCATTAAATCCTCTAAATTGGTATTTTAAGCAAAAATTAGATTTTTATGAAAAATTGGAAATATTTTTCTAATTTTTACTATATTTTTATATATAAAATGTGAACTTATATGGGGCCATATCTCGAAAACTATTGATCGCACACTAGTAGTTTATTAGCTACTATTACTCAGCGTCAAAAACTCTATCAGACTACAAAAAGAAAAATATACATTATGGGGGGGGCGTGTTTGATCCCATAGCCAAAATAATATTTAAGCTAAAACACATCACTAGCTTATAACTAATCATAACATTTCCAATAATTGTCTTATTTATTTAATCTATAAATGATTTAGACATAATTTAATATTCATTTTAGTAAATAAGTGCAGTTATTATATTTTGCATTTTAAAAATTTCCAATTCTTTTATATTTTATCAATAATTAATGCTAGTACTTAATTAGGAGCACCCTAATTTTAATCATAAAATCATAAAATACCTCCTCAAGCAGTACGTACTTAATTAGGTGTACCTCCTTAATCGGTACGTGCTGTAATCAACTTATAATTAATAATAAAAATGGTTACTTCCTCCCCCATATTTAGAGCTGGATTGTCTCTTAAGACTTATATTTCTTCTCTAATACTCTAAGAACTTCCCTTTGAACTTGTAGGCTTGCAAAGCTCTCAGTTATAGAGGCAGTTTTATAATTTTAAATTCAAATTTAAATATGAGCGCTAACATTTTAAGAAAAACAACAGCACTTCCATCAAACTAAATGAGACTTACCTTTGGCAGCAATAAAAAGTGTGATAGCTGCGAGATGAACTCTCATAAAGAACTACCAGAGCTATCACTTGAGGTCTCTGTTATTAAAATAGACATTAATAATAGAAAATAAATGGCAAACAAGTGTGTGGGAAACAGAGAGGAGGAGAAAGGTAATAATGAAATTCCTATACAAACTGAAGGTCGAAGTCTATTTTTGTGAGTTATATGAGAGAGATTTTGCTCATAAATCAACCTGGTATAGACATATGAAGGAGCATAGAGAAGCCAAGCCTACTGTATACTTAAAGCACGAAAAAATTGATGGGAAGTATGATTGCTTTGAGTGCCATAAGTAGTACTCTCATACAAGAGACTTTAAGAAACCTTTTAAAAGCTCACAAAAAAGATATAGAAATTGAAAAGCATAAAGTTAAGTTGAAGCTTCTCAGCAAAAGAAAATCGAGGGAATATTCTAAAGCGGTAGTGCCTGAATAAGCTAGTGAGTTAGAGTACGTAAAGAAGGCATGAAACCAACTAACCTCTGAATTCACAAAAATCATGATCAAAATTCAATACAAGAAAATACCAGTTCTTGCGTAGATAGATTTAGATATTTCTCTTTAAAGTTATCTTATTCTAGAGGACTCCTTTGATAAGAAAGTTATCAATGATCATCAATACGCATACAAGATGTATCCCTTCACTATCTCTTAAGTGATGATAAATATTAAATGGACTTTACAAATGAGTATCAATACTCACTCAAGCAAAGTTTAAAGAGTGTAGTTACTTAATCAATGATGATATTCTCCTTGCCAAGGATCATGTTGCTTTCTGACTCCCACTCTATGAAATGACTCTAAAAGATTTCATAACAGATCAAATGAATAATGTAACTAGGATAAATAGCAACTCAGACCATGTAAGATGTAAAAGAGCTTCATAATTTAGGCTTTTTTCACAGAGATTTAAAGCCAGAAAATATAATGATAAACTTTTCTCCAGTAAGAGTAACAATAATCGATTTCAACAGAGCCTAAAGAGTGGAAGTCTCAAGGCTTGAAACTGTAATGGGAACTCAAGGCTATTATCCAGAAAGAGAAGACTGGAGAGATGGTGACTTTTAGTGGGATGTATGGGCTTTAGCAGCAATAATAATAGAGTGCGAAATGCCTCGCAACGATTACTACTCTACAAGGTCGAGAAAGATGCTAAGTAAAGAATCAAGTAGTTTATAGACAAAACCAGAGTATCTCAATCAATAAAACATATGGCAAAATCAATAATATTAAAACCAAACTCAAGATCAGACATATCTAGAGCAGATAGAGTTGTGGTTAAGTAAGATAAACTTCAGACCTCTCCCACATGACCCAAAAGTGCATTTTGATTGATTAAATTAAATACATTTACTATAAATTTCACATTAAAACCTATTAATAAACCCAACCCCTAACAAATTCCCTACAAATCAAAGCACTTATAAACCTCATTAAGAGGTTTTGGGGTTTCGATTTATATTGACATATAACTATACTACAAATTAGGATGGTTTTAGATACAATGAAAGTACAAGAAACTTTTACATTAACATTACAAAAATAACAAATGACCTTATTATCATAGTCATTCTTGAATAAAGTCAGTAACTTTTAAATATTTGTTTAAAGATAAATTATTATATTTTAAACCTCCTTAATACTTAAAGATTTATATCTAAAAACAAATACTATAAAATTTTTGATAATAAAATATCTAATCAAGCAAGAATTGTACATCAGCCACTATGAGTTTCAACAAATCTAGGATGAACTATTCTAGCTACTTAATATCTAAATTTAATTATCATAAAAATTATCTTAAATATCAGATCCTCTGGTAATATATAATCTTCCCAGAGCATTATACATTTTTAATTAAATAAATTACATAGAATTTTTACTTATATACTATTAAGCAACTTCTACCAATAATTAATTAATTCAAAATCCTTAATTAAAAAAGAAAATATAAATGCTTTTGGTATATTATAATGTATTATTATTATTAGTAATTTAAGGTAATGGCCCCCTTGGGGCCGCTAAAATGTTTTTTCTCATTTTAATAAAAAGTTCTAAAAATGAATAAAATATCAAAGTAAATGTTATAACTTATTAATTAGGACTATATGGCATTTCCAATGACTGTATTGATATCCAGATCATTGTAACATTTCTCATTAACATCATAAAAAACAATATTATTTTTTATATGTATAGCTAACTTCTTCACTTATTTTATGTAAACAAATTTGTAATTTCTCTAATTAAATTACTGATGAAGTAGTTTGCTGTTATAATAGCATGAAGAGGTTTAAATTAATAATACCAAAATGATCAAAATACATCAGTTATTGTATTAGTAGCGATAATAACAGCAAACTACTTCATCAGTAATTTAATTAGAGAAATTACAAATTTGTTTACATAAAATAAGTGAAGAAGTTAGCTATACATATAAAAAATAATATTGTTTTTTATGATGTTAATGAGAAATGTTACAATGATCTGGATATCAATACAGTCATTGGAAATGCCATATAGTCCTAATTAATAAGTTATAACATTTACTTTGATATTTTATTCATTTTTAGAACTTTTTATTAAAATGAGAAAAAACATTTTAGCGGCCCCAAGGGGGCCATTACATGTAATTTAGAATAAGCCAGAGTGTGAAATTGTATATTCAGCATTTATATATAATAATACATATCAATGGTACGAGACTTTGGGGAGTAGCACCTCACCCATAGCATATAATGTTACTAATCATCAAATATTCATATATACTTAAGATAAACCTAAAACCTTTAATTAATGATCCCTCAAAAATAAAAATTTAAATATTTATAAAGAATTTTAGATTTGAGGTTTATAAGATATAAAGGAAATCAAGAGATATAATTGACAGCTAAATTTAAAGATATATCATACAGTGTAGCAATGTACATAAATATGACAGTTTATTTATTTTTTTTTCAAATTTAGTTTGAAAATGAATTATTACAATAAAATAAATATAGTGTTTGATTCTTAATGCTAATAAGATGGAAAATTTATGAATGTTCCTCTTTAATTCTAATATGTAACACTAGATTATAAAGGCACTCCTTTTGTTAGTTTATTAATGACTTAGAATTGTATATAGCTATTTTATATATTTTATCTTTTATAATTTTTTTAAAGTATGAAAATAAAAATTGGACTTACTACAATGATTCTTCTCAATAATATTATTAGAATTGAATTGAATAAAATGAAAGTAAAGAATAAAAATTGCATATTCATTATTTCAAAAAATTATTTACATAATTATTTCTTTTTGCATATTTCATTCATTTTTCAACTAATATTTATTATTTGAAGTTTTATTAATTTATAAGTATTTTAAAAAGATATTTGGAATTACTTTACTAATGAAAATTGATATATTTTTTTATCTTCATTACTCCTTAACTTTGAATATATTTATCTATTGTTTAAAATAGTTTATTTATTATTAATTATTGTAATACTGCCCAGAAGTTATGATAAAAAATTAAAAATTAATGATTATTAATTATATAGTTTCATACTAGTTGTATTCGAACGGAAATTATTTAATATAATTAAAAATATATATAATTTAATTTTCTTAGGCCACATTCTTATTTTAACATGATAAAAATTATTGACAAAAATGTGTAAACAAAAAAATTAAATATTTGTTAAGTATTTTGTGATATTGAACATAAGTGACATTAGCATGTGCAGGTCGAGCCCATATTATATTATGATACTTGGTTATGTGGGATTGATTTAAAGTAAAGTCTATTTCTTTTTTAATTGCAAAAATGATTATATTTATTCATCAATATACTCAATAAAGCATAATTTAAATGTATCTAATTTCCATTTTATAAAAATATTTTCATATTTAAGATTGTGTTATCTAAAGCTAACCAGATATTTCAGATATAACTTATGCTATTATGAAAATATCTTTAATTGAGTAAATTTAAAAAGAAATATTAAATTAAGCGAGTTAATATTTTATTAGATAAATTTCTATTTTTTCAAATTTAAAACTACTTTATATTAAACAGATTAGATATATTATATTTTTATAATAATAATAATAATAATAATAATAATAATAATAATAATAATAATAATAATAATAATAATAATAATAATAATAAGATCACATTGAGGTCTCCCCCAATATATAAGCTATAAAGCATATAAGGGTCTAGCCCTTTTAATATTATTTAAATCATCTGATCTGTTGAATCACTGTGGTTGTCTCATCACTGATTCTATCTCAATTAATTCTTTAAAAAATCAATCCAAATAATGAATTCTTGTGACACCATAATTGTCTTAGATATACTCTTTCTTTGTAGAAATTGAGTACATACTTTTCAATCTCTCTCTCTTCTTCTTCTCTATCGATGGATCTGACTCTATCATAGACTCCGAACTCTACAAAATCTTAGAGTTCTTACATAGTTTCTTCAAATGATCTAAGTGTTCTATAGTTCATTTCCATGTAGTCAATAGAGTTACATATTGGGCACCATCTGCCATTTATCTTCAGTTCATGAAGTCCCACTTCCTAGAAAATCTTTAATTAATTTTATTATTATTTAATATATAAAAGTCTCAAATCTTTTATATGTTATTTAATAGGTGTGATTAATTGTATTGGATAATATCGAGATTTAAATAGTAAATCTATGAGGTTTAGGGATTTAGGGGTTTCTGGGTTTTCAAAAGATAAGTTCTCTGGCTTTATGCCAGAGTTGGTTATTTATTAGTGGGGGTGGTTTAATTTATTGATTAAGTGGTGCATACCCCTTTCAATCTATGTGACTATGTTGTTTTATATTTAAGTTTAGTATTAAATAGCATAAAATATTTGGGTGATTCTCAACATATCTTTTGGTCAACTTTTGTCATCATTGGAGTGATTCTCTAATAATTGTAAATTTTATTAATAAATATGTGTTCTAACCGATATACCCCTCCCCACTCCCAACCTATTTTATAATAAAATAATATAATAATTTATAAAATCTTTTATAAATGAGAATTTTATAAATCAATCATTATATTTAATTTAAATATAATTAAAATTATTAAGCTTAAATTATAAATAAAAATAATCATTCAATCAATAAAATTTTAAATTCTCATTTATAAAAGATTTTATAAATTATTATAATTAATTAATCAATAAATTTTAAAATTCTCATTAATAAAAGATTTTATAAATTATTAAAATATTTTTTTATTATAAAATAGGTGGGGGTGGGGGTGGGAGGGTAGAGGGGGTATGGGGAGGGGTATCTCGGTTAGAACAAATATGGAATTATTGTTCGTGACGTATTAGAGATTTTAGGAGTGATTCCTTCTAATTTGTATCTTAGTGACTTCTTCTATCTACTAGAAGAAATGGTTTCACTGAGATATCTTGGTTAAGAGTAAAATTAGGAATTTCTTGTTGAGGGGATTGTGGTTTTTATGAGGTTTTGACAGTGTTAGAAATTTCTCTCTTGTGTTTTGTTTCATAGTACTTGTTAGAGATGTATTAACTAATGACCAGATTTCTCTGGTTAGGCTTCATACCAACTTGATGTTGAAAATTTCGTGGATTTTTGGGGAGGGGAGATTTTGGAGCTGGGCAAGTGAACTAATTGGAAGTAATTTCACTGTTTTGAAAGGCATATATGGCTTGACTCTGTGGTAATAAATTCGAAAATTAAGAAAACCTAAGTAGAGTGTATGCTCCTTGCGCTAGGCTTTATGTGTTGTAGCTGAGTTGTGAACGGGTGCTAAAAGAATGTACTGACTTAAGGGTGTCAAGACAGACATACTCTATGATTTTGGCCACTCGTGAGTATGATTGTACTTCTTAGTTAAAACACACCTCCGGATCCTACGATCCAGCTGGGGGAAGTTCGCTTTTCGGACAAATGAGACAAAATTTTTTCCTGTATCTTTAGAACGGTTCGACTGCCCCTCCTCGTTCCAACTCGTTTTTCTTATCTTTTTAATTATATTATATTATAATTATTAATGTTAAATAAGAAAAAAATAAATATTTGAATCGGGAAATTGAAATAAGTAAATTCAAATCGGTTTTAGCGTAAGGCGTAACAGCCACTAATTTGATACGCTTTAATACAAATTTGATTAGACCATTTCTTAATTTTTAATATAATTCATTAACGGTAGTAATATACACTTTTCTCCTGATTTATTTAAATTTTGCCTTTTAAATGTACAATGTACTGTGTAAAAAATGCGTTAAAAAAATCCAGATGTACAAAAATGTACAATCAAAACCCCAAAATCCCTTAGTGAGTTTTATAAGTGATTTGATTTGTAGGGTATATTTGGGGTCTTATTGAAGTTAATAGACAAAATGCAGGTTTGATATAAATTTAATGAATATTTAATGATTATTTAGTGAGCTTAATTCAAACAAATTTTATTTGATTGTCTTTGTGATACCTCTTGAATTTAGCTGTCTATAGTTGTTCTAGAATGTAATCTAATGATTATCTTGAATATGCCGGAGCTTTTATAATGGCCATCTCAAGTATCTTCTTAATTTTATCGCAGAATTCTTCTTATTGTAAATTTTTAGCAGTCAAACTTATTGATTATTTCTCGTGCCTTCTTTCAAAGTTTGAAATACTTTGCATATTGCACTCTAAAATAATAGCAGCAATAGCCCATACATCCCACTCAACAAAGCCATTAGTCCATTTCTCTCTGATTTAGAAGTATCCAGGTGTCCCAAGAATTTTTGCTAAGGTCACTATCTCTTATCTTAATGCTAGATTGAAATCAATAACTACTACTTCTAAAGGGCAGAGGTTAAGCATAAAATTTTCAGGCTTCAAATCTCTATGGACATATCCAAGTTCATGCAACTCCTTGTCATCCTTAATCATATCCGTAAGAATATTGATTAAGTTATCAGGGTATCTATTATGATATAGATAGTCTCTTAGAGTCAATTCAAATTTCTTGAGCCTTAGTGCGATGAAACCATAGCTAAGATAATGCCATTTAACTTAAGCAAGTTCTTGCAGTCTCTTCTTTAAGCCTCTCTTAGAATCACATATTCGTTAGCAAACTCATTTTAATACTGCTCATTTTTAATTAGATATCTGAAAGGGTATACCTTGTTTGCATACTCATCAACCATTATAAGTTTTGCTTTGTTAAGCACACTTATATGTAAGCAATTTTAAATACAGCTACCGAGATCAATTGCATTTAATGCAGAAATATTCATTGCTTTCGCTTGGAAGCATGGTAAAACAGTATTTCCTGCAGGCAAGTTTATTTATTTAGATCGACTCTGTCTTTTGAGCTTCTCCTGTAACTCTCTTTACGACTCAAGAATCAAAACCCCAAAACCCCTTAGTGAGGTTTATAAGTGCTTTGATTAGTAGGGTAAAGTTGGGGTTTTATTAGGGTTAGTAGAGAAATTAGGCCAGTTTGCAAAATGAGAAATAGAAATTAGCGATTTTTGGGGTCTATTTATGATGAGAAATATTTAGATTTACTGCTTAAGCTTAGGTATGGTGCGAGTATTAATATAGACTAACTCAAACCAGTTATGAATTATGCTGCTATAGCAAAGCTCCTGCGCAAGAGTGCCTCAACAGTTAGGTATCATTGCTTGTTAGCTGTTTAGCATTTCAATTCTGGTTCTTGATAACATCCTGTAAGAAAATAAAAGTTCTCTTAGCACCATATTGAATATCTCTGCGATTCTAAGACTCTTAAGTATTGGGCACATTTCCCACTTGACGAGCGAGCTGTGAGGTTTCATCGCAAGTTTCCTGACATGCGTATCTCACCATAGACTATCGCAAATATTTATTGAAGGAACGGTATTACCTTCAAGACTGTCAATAGAGTGAAGAGAGTGATTGACTTTAATCTGCCATTTTATAGTAATAATTTAAACTATATATATGATTAAATGCAGAGGTATGTTGATAATAACATCAAGTTCATACACGCTGATGAAGCTGTGTTTACGTTCAACACCTTTATTAATAAGTCTTGGTACAAAAAATACGATAATATAGAAGTGTATGACTAAAAGGTTAAGGTTGTCACTCACGCAATTTTGGCTGGTATCAGTGAAGATTCAGGCTTAGAAACTTATGTTATTCATCCTCGCTCTATTAAGCGAGAGCAGTATATAGAGTTCTTACAGAAGCTAAGAGATAAGTACAACGATCAAGAGATCATCCTGTTTGTTGATAACCTCTCACTTCATAAGACTAAGGAATCTAAGAAAGCTTATGAAGAGTTAAAGATAACTCCTGTGTATAACGTTCCTTACAGTCCTCAATTTAATGGAATCGAATTCTATTCGAGTTAGATTAAGACTCACTACAAGAAACTCTTGCTGTATCACCTAATGCATGATCTACCAATCGACACAGTAGACTTAATACAGAGTAGTTGCAAGAGAGTGGGTAAAGACTAGACTACGATATGTGCAAGGAAAGGAAGAATGAATGTTTATTAATAAGTGTTAGACTTAAACGAATGAATTATTTCACATATCAAACGAACTCTTAAATGGATTCGGCTTCTCTTTCTTTTCTTCCTCTGGTGCTTTACTAGGACCCATGTTTCTTCTCTTTGTACCAGCACCAGCATCAATGTTCATTTCATCAGACTTTTAAACTTCATTATAAAGTCTCTTGCTAACTTAATGAATGGTCTGAGACTTTCTCTCTCTGTGAACCTTTGCATTCTCTTTCATTAGAAATATACCAATTCCAGGTTTCCCTAAAAAGTTATAAATCAAAGCTTACTAGAGAGATAAGGATGCTTCTTAAGCTCTGCTAGCCACGTATCGCTTATTAGTATTCCTTGCTTCTTTTAATCTTCAGGAGAAATAGAGTAGCGTTTCTTATGAGCTTCTTCTATAATTTCTCACAAATAATCCTCTTTGATTGTACCAAGAACACCAAAGAAGAAATTTCTTTCAGGCAACTTATTTGAAAGCTACTTCTTGCTAGGAAGGTAAATAACCACTTCATCATCTTTCATTGCATCCTCGTAGAGATTTGTGACTGAAATCTCTGGGTAGTTAGTATTTCAATCAGTTTGATTTCTATGTTTTTAAAAGCTTTCTCTCCTCGCAGAGTATTGCTTTTAAGAATGATATTATAGTACCTTCCATCGTTGGAAGGAATAGACCAACTGTATACACCGTTGATTAACATCAATTTATTTTACATGCTAAGTAAGGTATCGATAGAGATCCTCCTTGCTTCTGAATCTTGATATCATTTCTTGAGCCTCAACCCTTTTCATTTGTTCATTGAATGATTCCATCTTTGTTCCTCTTCCTATTAATGAATTTCAAGTTTTAATTTATAGACTTCTGGATCCTATCCTTTAAATCTTACTATTAAATATGGGCATCTTATAGGAGGTCAACCCTGTAAAGATACGTGGAGAAGGTTCGCAGAAGCTGTAACAAACTTCAGAGATGGAGCTCCATTTTTATCAATTTAGTTCCATTAAATTAGTACTAAATTTGTTTAAATTTAATTAGTACCGGTACTAAATTCGTTTAAGTTTAATTCGTACCAATTTAATAGTACCAAAACTTAATTAGTACCTAGTTTTAATCCAGTGAGGTTTTAATGGAAAAGTTCCAATCTGGTTAAAAACTTAATTGGTACCAGTACCAACCTGAACTTTATCTGAGTTGGTACCAGAATCAAAATTATTAAGTGCAAAATTACAAAAATTATAGTTATAAACTGAGTATAAATATGAAGTCTTAGAGCTGAGATCAAACCATCATTAATGCTGTAGCAACTCCTATATAGTCCAGCTATAGCTATAGAGGCTTTAAGAGCTTTATAATAGAAATTTAAATTTGAATTTAAACATGGCGGTCCACTTGAATCGTAGAGCGGCACTTTTAGGAGCAGGTCAATCAATGCTTAACTTTGGTTCAACCAAGAAACAAGAAATTATATATATTGAGAGGGAGGCAGAGCTAAGAGCTCTTGAATTTGAAGCACAGGTTTTCATTATATAGGTTTAAAACATGAAAGAGAAAGCTGAAATAGAAGTTTAAACATCAATAAAAGATGTTGAGGAAGAAAAGGAACAGCTTCAGATTTAAAGGATTAAAACTTTTGAATGCTAAGACTGCTAAAACCTTTTCTCTACTGATTCCAGTTTGAAAAGACATATGAAAGAGGTTCACTCTGGGAAAGCTAAGGTGTATTTTAAGCATGATAAGGTCGATGGCAGGTACTAGTGCACGACTTGTGAGAAGTCTTATACTCACTCAGCTAAAGTAAAGAAACATATGCAGAAGCATCACCTAAGTGAGTTCTTGATTTAAGATAAAGAGACTTAGAAATTAGTGACAGCTAAAAGAAAATCTAATAATCTTGAGACTTAAAAAGAACAACAGGAAAAGCTCAAGAGGCAGAAGCAAATAGAATTAATGAATCAACCTGCTGGTAATTCGTTTTAGCATGCTTTTAAGAGAGAGCCATGTATATTCCTGCACTAAATGCAGTAGACCTTAGCAATTGTATTGAAAACTACTTACAAATAAACATACCTGCTAAAGCAAAACTCATAGTGGTTGATGACTATGCCAACAAGGTATATCCTCTCAGCTATCTCCTTAAAAACCAGCAGTATCAAAATGAGTTTGCTAACGAATATATTGTACTTAGAGAGGCTTAGAAAAAAGATTGCAAGAATTTGCTCAAGCTAGATGGTGTTATTTTAGGGTTTGGTTTCATCGCACTAAGGCTAAAAAGTTTGAAATGACTCTCCGAGATTATCTATATTAAAACAGATACCCAGATGACTTGAATGATATCCTATCTAATATGATAAAGGGTGTTTAGGAACTTCACGAGCTTGGATACGTTCATAGAGATTTGAAGCCTGAAAATGTTAAGCTAAACCTTTGCCCTTTAGAAGTAGTTGTAATCGATTTTAATAGAGCCTTAAGATAAGAGATTGTAACCTTACCAAAGGTTCTTGGTACTCCAGGTTACTTCCCAATCAGAGAGAAATGGACGAATGGCTCTATTTAGTGGGATGTTTGGGCAATAGCTGCAATAATTTTAGAGTGCGATATGGAGAGCATGACTTACATTAATACAAAATATGAAATAATCAAAAAATCTAGCTGAGAAGCACATAAACAAGATGATGTATGCTAAGAAATAAAGAAGATTGTAGAGAAGATAATAGTAAGAGCTCCAGCATATCCAAGACAATCCTTAGACGATATGCTCGAACCACTAAAGAAAGCGAGATTCAAGAGATACAACAAAGACAAGCAAGTAAAATTCGAGTGATATAATTAAACTAATACTCATTAAATACATATTAAAGTCTCAATAAACTTCCGTTTTCTCTACTAACCCTAATAAAACCCCAACTTTACCCTACTAATCAAAGCACTTATAAACCTCACTAAGGGGTTTTGGGGTTTTGAATGTTTAATTTTCTTTTAGATGGCTCAAGTTTTTAAGTCTTCTTATCTCAAATCAAGAATTCGCTAAGATGATGTTTTTGCATTGCACCTCTTTAATGTGTCTCTTCAAACTTTATTCTGTTGAGAAGAAATTCTAGCAGTATTCGCATTAATATGTTTTCATTTTCATTTTTTCAATTGGCCGCTGTTCCTTTACTTCCTCAATAACTTCAATAAGAGATTAAATTCCCATCTCTGCCTTCTGTTTCTTGTTTTAAACTTCAATGACATTGACCTCTGCTTCAAACTAAAGAGCTCTAAGCTCTACTTCTCTTTCAATGAAAATAATCTCTGGTTTCTTGGTAGACCCAAAGTTAAGCTAAGATTATCCTGCTCCAAGAGAAACAGCTTTGAGATTTAAGTTTAGCCGCCATGTTCAAATTCAAATTAATATTTCTATTATAAAGCTCTAATAACCTCTCAAGTTATATTAACTATGTATAAGAGTCGACACTGCAGTAATAATGGTGTATTTAGAGGTGTTAGAGTTAATATTTAGACTTATTTTATATCTATAACTTTTCTAATTTCATGCTTAATATTTTTAATTTTGGTACCAACTTTAAAAAAATTCAGGTTGGTACCGGTACCATTAAGGCTTTAAACCAGATTGGAACTTTTCATTAAAACCTCACTTGATTAAAACTAGGTTCTAATTAAGTTTTGGTACTAATATAAATTAAACGGATTTAGTACCAGTACTAATTATAATTAAAAAATTTAGAACTAATTTAATAAAACTAAATTGATAAAAATGGAGCTCCATCTCTACAGTTTGTTACAGCTTTTGCAAACTTTCTCCACGAATCTTTACAGGGTTGATCTCCTATAAGATGCCCATATTTAATACTAAGATTTTAAATAATAGGATCCAGAAGTCTATAAATTGTAATTTGAAATTCATTTATAGGAAGAGGAACAGAGATGGAATGACTCAATGATCAAATGAAAAGGGTTGAAGCTCAAGAAATAATATCAAGATTTAGAAGTAAAGAAGCTCTCTATCGATACCTCAATTTGCATGGTATCCTTCCTTGATGACTAATAACATATTATATATTTGGTTTATTCCTTCCAACGATGGTAGGTAACAAAATTCCCTTCTTAAAAGCAACACTTTGTGAGGAGAAGAAAGCTTTTAAAAATAAAGAGATTAAACTAATTGAATTCCAAAGTACCCTGAGATTTCAGTTACTAATCTTAATGAGGATGGTATGAAAGATGAGGAAGTGGTTGTTTACCTTCCTACCAAGAAACAACTCTTTAATAAACTGCCAGAAAGGAACTTCTTTCTTTAGTCTTCTTGGTACAATAAAAGAGGAGTATCTCAGAGAAATAATTGAAGAAGCTCATAAGAAATGATATTCTATATCTCCTGAAGTATAGAAGAAGCAAGGCAATCTAATAAGCTCCTAGCTAAAGGAATTCAAGAAGCATCCTTATCTTTCATGTAAGCTTTGACATATAACTTTGTAGGAAAATCTGGCACTGGGATATATCTAATGAAAGAGCATGCTAAGGTTCATAGAGATAGAAAAAACCAGACAGTTCATTAAGTTAGCAAGAGACTTTATCATGAAATATAAAAACCAGAAGATATGAATATTGATGCAGGAGATAGCAGTAAGAGAATTAACTAAGAGCATGTCAAGCCTTAAGAAGAAGAAGAAGAGAAGAAAAGAAGCCTAATCCCTTTAAGGGCCCATTTATTATGTGAACTATTTCATTCATTTAAGTCTAAAACTTACCAATAAACATTCATTCTCCCTTTTCTTGCACATATTGTAGTCTTATCTTTATAAACTCTCTTGCAATTACTTTGTATTAAGTCTACTGTATTGATTGGTAAATCATGCATTAGATGATACAACAGTAGCTTATTGTAGTAAATTTTGATTTAACTCCAGTAAAATTCTATTCCATTAAATTATGGGTTATAAGGAACGGTGTTTATGGAAGTTATATTTATCTCTTCAAAAGCTTTCTTAGACTCCTTAGTCTTATTAACTGATAAGTTATCAATAAATAAGATGATATCTTAATTATTGTATTTATATCTTAGATTATGCAAGAACTCAATATACTACTCTCGCTTAATAGAGCGAGGATGAATGACATAACTTTCTAAGTCTGAATCTTCGGTAATATCAGCTAAAAATTTAATGGATGACAACATTCACTTTTTAGTCATAAACTTCAATGTGATCATACTTCTTGCACCATGACTTATTAATAAATGTGTTGAACGTAAACACAGCTTCATCTTAATAGCTCTCTGCATTTAATCATATTTATAGTTTAAATTATTACTATAAAATGGCACTGTAAAATCAATTCATCTAGAATCACAGAGGTAGTCAATATGGGTCTGAGAGAACTTTTCTTTTCTTTCTAGATGCTTTCAAGTACCAGAACTAAAATGCTAAAAAGATAGCAGGAAGAGATACCTAACAGTTGAGGCACTCTTGTATGAGAGCTTGGTTATAGCTGCAAAATTTAGCAATGATTTGACTTAGTCTATATTAATACTCGTACCATACCTCAGCTTAAGCAGTAAATCTAAATCTAAATATTACTGATCATAAATAGACCGTAAATTTCTCTAATTTCTATTTCTCATTTTGCAAGTTGGCCTAATTTCTCTATTAACTTCAATAAGACCCCAAATATACCCTACAAATCAAATCGCTTATAAAACTCACTAAGGGATTTTGGGGTTTTGATTGTACATTTTTGTACATCTGGATTTTTTTAACGCATTTTTTACACAGTACATTGTACATTTAAAAGGCAAAATTTAAATAAATCAGGAGAAAAGTGTATATTACTACCGTTAATGAATTATATTAAAAATTAAGAAATGGTCTAATCAAATTTGTATTAAAGCGTATCAAATTAGTGGCTGTTACGCCTTACGCTAAAACCGATTTGAATTTACTTATTTCAATTTCCCGATTCAAATGTATTTTAGTAATAATTAATAATTTATTTTTTAGTGATTAACTCAATGCTAATTATTTTAGTAAATCAACCATACATAATATTTATTTAGAATATTTTAAGGAATTAGATTTTTTATTTAAAAAATTATCCCTTTAGTAAACATATCAGGATAAAAAGACTAATACTATAAAAAATAATTTAGCTCATTTTTTAAATGATAGTGTTTTATGCTCTAATATAAATTTTTATAATTGTAAATTAGATTAATAATAAAAATTTCGAGTAGTAGTCATTACGTTTTTAAAAGGATTTATATTTTTATTTACTTTGGTTTTATCATATCTATTAAATATTTTGATTTGAATATTATTATAGATTATATTATTTTTTATTATTACTTTTATTACTACTACTAAAGAAGGAGATTGAAGCAACTAAATTAGTGGGCACTGATAGAGTTGAAGGCGAAGGACATGGTCCCCAGGATCAAGCTAGCTGCTAGCTCTGAAGAGCCTAGTTTTCAATTCTTAGGTGGTGACTGTAAAAACAAGAGAAGCTAGTGGGGTTATGTGCATTAATAACGAAGCTCTTTATGATATCTACTTCAGAATTATAAAATTCTCATCCCAACCTATGTTGATTAACCACTTGATCTCAGCTGGTACTTAAATTTTACCTTCTGCTTCAGATTCCCAGGTCAATTGAACTCTGATCTCAGAAAAAAATAAAAACGGGAATTTATAGCTACCACCGCACTACTGGAGGCAGGGGAGATGCACCCCAGGATAAATCCCGAATCGCAGATAGGGACCTAAAAGGTTGGCCACCGGTAGTCCAGTAAGGCCGGTAGATATTAAATATACTAAACCTAATCAACTAATCAAAGGTTTAAACAAACATATTTAATAGTAGTAGTAATAAAAGTAATAATGATTATATATTAAGTACTAGATTATTAAAGTTAATCTCTAGTATTTATTTTACCTTTCAGTTAATATCTATCTATCTATCTATATTATTTTTTAATAATGTTTTAGAAAAAAATATTTTATTCATTAATTTATCTAATAAAATAATATTTTTAAATGTCTTTAAAATATTGATTCTTTTTAAAAGTTTTTAAATCGTCATAATTAAAAATTAATTTAATTTGTCATTAATTCTTTAGCTCTTTTCTATGTAGAATTTATTTTTAAATTAATTAAAAATTAATCTTATGAATGCTAGGTTCGTATATATAATTTAATAAATAAATTCATTTTTATTCATAATCTTTGATCTTTTTATTTATTATAAAATAAATGAAGAAGAAAAATGATTTTTTGGAAGTTCTCTTCTCT
>ARYC01004830.1:0-25108 GCA_000711775.1 Oxytricha trifallax
ACCCCTCTGAAATCGGCTTCCACTCTCACTCCATTGGTTCAGAACCTGGCCAGCCTCCGGCTGTAGTCAACCCAACGTAAGAGCAGTGAGGTGGTCAATGCAACAAGCCATGACAACTGGACAGCCATTACACCCAGACGCTTGCAGCTGTCCAGCAAGGCAGTGAGCAGCTGTAAAGTCACAGTGAAGGAATAGGATGGTAAGCTATAGCTCTATGATTTTATATTACTTTAGTTGATACCAGGTTAAGTCTACACAACTAGTTGAATGACTAAGCACCTATAGTATACTCTGGCAACCTCGATGCTCAACCATCGTAACATTATACTCCCATTGCAGCAGTCAGACAGCAAGTCAGCCAGAGGTTGGGCACTTATGGCACCATGGCTAGGAATCTCTCAATCACCAAAGAATCCACCAAGAGGCAGCAGTTCTCGATGAGCTTCGTGGCAGCAATCACTAAGGACCAGCTGGTCGCCAGCCAAGTCATCGAGGGCGCATTCGATGCCGTGCTGTTCGAGAACTTCCTCTACCACACCCTGCGCCAGCTGCGCACTGACAAGGACCTTGGCCTGAAGAAGATCGTGCTGCTCATGGACAACGCAGTCAATCACAAGTACTCTGAAGTGTTGGAGACTGCCAGGAAGTTGAAGGTGACAGTGCTATTCAATGCCGAGTACTCACCCTGGCTCAACCCTATCGAGCAGCTGTTCTCATACATCAAGAGGCACCTCAGGCAGGAGCAGGCAGACAGCAAGTAAGTGTACTAATCATAACCTCTTATAGGATTCACTTAGTTAAGAGACTCTCCCAGATCCTGAAAGCCATGACCAAGAGTGATGTCAACAAGCTCTGGGCCTTCAGCGTCAAGCAGTGGTGCACCACCATCAGACATGGGTTCGTCTGAGTAAACCATCAATGACCATGAGTGGAGTCGCAGATGCTCTGGCACCAGTCAAGACAAGCATGAATAGCAGTTGAACTGTTAAATTAATTGATTAAAAATTCCCTATTATAAATCACGCTTTTAAGTTTAAGTTTAAACTAATCAATCGCCAACCTACTCAAACCTCTCTCACCTCCGCGCATTGCTGATGTCAAGTCCACCAATACACCAACGATGGTCCAACAACTTGAGCTACCAATGATGGCACCAATGGATCAAGGATGGGCAATAGATTTTAGGATCTAGAAGATGAGAATGGATTGAAGATTGGCCTCAACTCAAGCCAATCGATGACGAATCGACATGAAGTGACCATGCCAGAACGACGCCAATTGACGGTGTCAAACGACCATGCTAATCATCGAATCCTGCCAAACATTAAGATCTAGTGTATGATTGTTCAAGAAATTATCGGGGTTTATATTATGGTTTTGAACTCTAAAATCATCAAAATTGTTAGTAATACACTCTCAATCAACATAGTGGTTTCTATAAGTTGGTCATAATTAAATATTTAATTTATTTTTCAAATTTCCTATTTTTACGTATTTTAGCAATATTAAGAAATTATATCTTAAAAGAATGATTTTTAATTATGCAAATTAACTTATATTATAAATTAAAATTATAATTATTATACATAAAAATATTATTTAAATATATTAATTTGAATTTATTTTATTAATTGATTGAAAAAAAGAAAAAAATAATATTAAATATAAAATAACAATTTATATAGAAGCAACTTAAAGATATTAAAATGCCGATCACTGTTTATAATATAAAAAAGCAAATATTATAATTATTTTCATTAAAAATTGGAAAAAATCGCCCATAGTTTTTATTTCAAATTTTTTTATAAATTATCTCAGTTTGATTAAATTAAAGTCATTAATATTTCATATAAAAATTGCAATCCTAAAAAAAAGAAATTAAAAAGTATAATAAATAATATATAAAATCAATTCATTAAGTTTAATTTCAAATAATATATTATTTTAATTATAATTTAAATTGTTACAATTATTATTACGATTTATTGGATTAATTAATAATTCTATTTATTTTTAATTTGTTGTTTGAGTTGGTAATTTGTTTACTATCATTATGTTCTATTTTATATTAATTAAATAAAATATACTTAATCATAATTTAAAAAATATAGTTCTAAAAAATTTCATTAAATATTTTTCTTGTTATCTTTCTCACTCATTTTATCCCAAGATTATATAATAATAAGTCATATTTGATTTCAATTATATTTAAGTAATCTTAAATAAATAATGAAGAGCTGAAGTTACGTATGATTTTTAATTTAAATATTACTTATAAAATATGGCTATTAAAATAGTTATGAAAAGTTAATTATAAATTATAAATGTTTAGATAAAAAATTTTAATTTAATTTTATTGCTATTTTAAACCTAATTTAATAACATTGATTGGCGAATTGAATTCATTTTACTATTTAATAATTTATTATGTCTTCTTCAAAAATCTCAATTAAAATATATTAAAGATTAAAGTCATTTGGTTTAAGGTAGTTTTTGAAATTTAATAAACTTTAATTAAGTAAAAATTGGTAAATAAATATATTTTTCCTAATTTTAAAAAATATTATTATTAATGAGAAAAGAACTCAAGCTAAAATATTTAGAATTACTAGGCCAAGATTTTTTTGCAGAATTTAAATTCCTTTTTTAGATTAATTGATTATTTATTATATAAACTTACAAATTAGAATATTGATTTATCATATATATTTCGTTCCCAATAAGTATGTCAAATCAATATTTTAGATAAAGCTTAATATATGTAAAAGGAATTTGGATATTTAAATTCTCTAAATTTTCAAAGAATTCAAAAAGATCCTCATAGTTTCTAAACAATATAAATTTAATCATTCTTATTTTTTCATAATATATTTATATTATGCATTTTTGAGAAAGTATAAGCTATTTAAGTTAATAAAATTAAATCAAACCTATTTTTTCAAGCTATTTTTACTTTATTTCAGCAAATATATTTGTGAGGAATTTTTGATAATTTCTTTTAAAGTGAAATATATGAAAACTACCTCAATTCTTATTGCACATTTTACGTGATTTATGACCAATCTGTTTTAGGAAACTGATTGGTCAATGAAATCGTTAAATTATATTGATTTTGAACTTTCGGATACGATCAAAATTCAATTTCTCAAGGAAGTTTATAATAATAATAATGATAAAAATAATAATACAAATAAATACTTACTGCTACATCAATTAAAAAATATTGTAATTACTAATAGATTAATAATTAATCATGAATAATATATTAATATTTAAATATAAGATGATTGATTATACGACCAGGTAGTCTAGCTCTATAAATTAATTGAGATTTCATCTTAAATATAAAAAATATACTATAAATTCAAGATAATTTTAATTCTGATTGATCAAACAAAAGATTTATTTTATATAGTATTGTTTAATTTATGAAAAATAATAAAATTAGATAACTACTCATTTAAACTGGAAACTAAATTAGTGATTTATTATCGTATCTTATAATTTTTGCATTAATTAAAATACTAATTATAAATCTTTTTAAACTCTTCTATATAAGTAGTCTAAATTATTGAAAATTTTTCAAAAAATGTTTAATTAAAGACAATTTCAAAAGGATTGTCATAACTTTGAATTAATAAAATTATTAAAAATAATGATTCCTTAAATAATTAATATTATTTACTTAATTTTTATATAGAGCTCATATCGTCTTTTCTTATTTTTTATGCTTTTCTTAGAATATTAAGAAAGACTATTATTTTAAATTTTAATTATATTCTCCTTGAAATAGAGGTAAAATATTAAATTTAATTTTAATTATATTTTACAGATCATAATTACAAATTAATAATTTAGAATTCTTCATAAAATTCTATATCATTTAGTGAAGAATTTTTTGAATTTCTTAAACATGAGAATTCTCAATTCATTCTTGATTTAAAAAACATTAAATGTAAATAAAACTTAGGAGTAAACGTGCTTATATAATATTGTTTAAGTTTTCTGCTCCTCCATAACTTTGGTTTTGGAAATTAATTTCATAGAAATCTTATTAATTTGATAATTTAAGCGTCTCATTTTTTAAGTTATAAATCTGTATTAAATTAGAAAAATTTTTATAATTTAATATTCAACTATAAAATAGTTTTGAAAGTTTAGTAAAACTCCTCTGGCAATTAGAAAAAACAAAGTCAGTCAGTGTATATTGTAGAAATAAAATTATGGAAGGTAGTCATTTATCTATTAAATAATGCTCAATTACATGAAATTAATTTTTTTAAGAAGCACTAACAGTTTTAATAATTTAATGCTTATATAATCCCCAAATGTCCATTAGTATTTAATACAATAAATACTATTTTAACATCTATAGTTATTCAAAAATGTTAGTATTTTATATGATTTGTAAAAAAAGTAATTGATGCCATTATTTTATTCTCTTAAAATAAATTTTTGTTAAAAAAAGTATAAACTCAAGTTGATGTGAATTACAATTATTTAAAAGATAATTTTACAAAATTTAATTATAAATTAACATTAAAAATGTATTGAAAGCCTTCTATTGCATGCAAATTAATTTTTTTGCATACAAACTAGCTTTTTAGGCTAATATAATAATTATTTATAAATTAAATAGATTAATGCTACTGCTTTTTAAGATGAAATGATATATTTTAGCCTCATGTAAAGCCCTCTGCAGGTCTGTGATATGATTCATGCAGCTACTTGTATAGGTAAGGTCGTACAGATTTTAGAAGTGACTCTAAATTTTTAAAAATAAAAATGAGGTTATGATTAATGATAATTTTATTTATTAGAATTTTCTTTAATAATTCGATATTCCAAAATATAAATTATTAATTAATTATATAATATTTTTGGCTTATATTAAAATTGTATTTATAATTTAAATACATAAAAAATAACTAAAAATTAATAATTCATTGCATCTCAAGTATCAAAAAAATTATGAAAGATTTACTTTTATTAAATTTATAATTTGAAAATTTAATAGGTGTCGTCTTTTGTCATTTTTAAATATAATTCAATAATTAATATATATATTAATAAAGAAATAATTATAAATTATAGTTGATATGTTAAAATTAAAAAAATATACCGTTATTTATTAATAGAAATTAAAATATTATAATAAAGAATTATAAGTTAACTTATTTTAAATGTTAAGAGCCATCCTAAACTTTCAATATTTACAATTTTAATCTTTAAAATAAAAAATTAAACATTTTTTAACGAGTTTAATTAAATAAAATACAATTGTTTTAATATTTTTAAACTAATGTATTTCAATCATAGTTCTAATTAAAATTTTTGCTCCTTCAATGACAACAAAAAAGATAAAATAAAGATGGAAACACTATTAAAAATGAATTATTAGATTGCAAAATATCATTTAGCTAAGGTCTAATTATTATAATACAATTTCAAAGCTCAGATGATATTTTAAATTTATTGGAATTCATTTAATACTTTAATAAAAATCAAAATTTAAATATTCATATACCTTCACTAAAATACTATTTAATCATAAGTCTGCCCACAAAATTCCTCATATATTTAAAAAATAAATAATTTAATGAATTATCAATAATTATTAATTAATAAAGTTCATTTTATTTAATTAATTAAATATATAAGTTCCAATAAGCATTACCATGAATTCATCATTAAAAATTATAAGTATCTAGATACTTTTGCTTAGTAATATTAGGTTTATTCTAAAAAATTTAATATTCATCTTAAATAATAATACAATATAATATTTAACTAATCAACCTCAAATTATAATACATTTTTTTAAAAAAATAGTTAATTTATATTACATTTTAAAACTTAAAAAAATCTGTGATATAAGCTTAATCTAATTCTAGAATGAATAAATATCATTTTTATCTTAATCTAATTTAAATATTAAAAAAATTTAACATAATATTTGGTGATTAAAAATAATAAGAATAATAAAGATGTTAGCACTTTTAACTTTTATATTTGTGAGTATAAAAAAGAGATAGTTAGATAATAACTTAAGGTAAAATTAAAATGCATAACTAATAACATTGTTGTAGAATGAAAAATGTAATGTTCATTACTCATTCTTACTTTTCTTGTGTAAATGGTTCCTTTTCCTCATATATCTTTCTCTAGGCATCTCTCTTTAAGTCACTAGCTTGTTTCGGCTCTTTCTTTTCCGCTTCCTCCTAGATTGGTCTTGGTTAGGTACTCGAGGTCGCTTGGTCATTTCCTGCTTGGATTCGGATTAGTTTGGATTTTTTCGCTCCCTCAATCCCTTCTAATGCTTTGCTCTCTCTTTGATTTTTCTGTGAAAATAAATAGTCTTCTACTTCTTCTCCTTCTTCGATTATCGCGCTGAAGCTTACATCTCTTTCTTCTTGGATCAATTCCATTTGTAGTTTGACTCAGTTCTCCAAAAATATCTCATCCCACACATCGATTTCCAAGATCTTATTCTATTCTTAAGCTCCATCTGTGTAATGCTCTTTCTGCCACAGAGTTTCATTTTGCCACTCTGTCATTTGTCATTGTTTTATCGTCTTCATGTCTACTGTAACTCCAGATTTCGCAATTTCTAGTTTAATGAGCGCCACCTCTAGATTGAACATCAAATAGTACCTTTGCATGTTTATCCAATACTTGGCAAAAATTTGAAAGATGGGTTCCCCTACTAACTCTAATGCTAAAAGATTTGCTATCAGAATTGCCAATACTCCGCAATCTGATGGATCTTTCACTTGGTTTGTCTCAGGTTTGTAAATAATCCTGTTTGCTTTAAAAATTTTCCCCATTATTTCCACTATCATAGAGTTGATCTAGTCTTTGTTTCTTTAGATTAAAGCCATACTTCCAACTCCTTTTCTGGTGTCGTAAATCTCCATTCTCCCTGACTCTCTGATAATCCTGATGATTATCCAATTTTTGCATCCTCTCTCATGTTACTTTGACAGCTTGAGGGTACGTTAATATTTCTGACTTCTTGCTCATCCCTCCAGAATCTCCTGTTTTCCAATTTCTAGTTAACAGAGCTGAGCCTACGCTTATCTCCATCTGAACGATACCTTTGTCATTCAGGACTATTGATGGTAGTATCATGAGCGAAATTTTTGATTCGCTAAACTGAGATTTTTATACTTGGCGAAAACATACCTTTAAGGTGTTTTTCTTTGATATGTCTCCCTGGGTTTAAGTCCTCATGTTGCCACCTCTCATTTATTTCCCTCCAATTGTGCTATATGAAGATATTAGTAGACTATTAAATATCTAAAATCATGTTAATCTAAAATCATGTTAACAACTTATGGTTATAATAGTCAAACTTCTGGTTGTATACAATATTCAAATCTGAAATTTCTATGGTTTGTTTATAATTTATTTATCAAATTTTAGCTTGAAGTTTCCTTATTTATTTAATTAATAAATAAATTTAAGCAAAATAAATCTAGAATGGAAGCATTAAAGCAAAAGCAAAGATATTTGAATTGAATCAGTGATATAAAGATATTATCAATATGAAGTTGGTCTATTTTGATAAAGACTAAGAACTGTCATTAATCAAATCTAATTTTAACAGTCTATTTCTAGAAATCATTTTATAGATTCTTATTAGACTCATTGCAGAGTCCTTGTATATAATTAGGTCATAACTATATTTTATACAAGCTTTTTACTTTAATTTGCAAATTTAAGGCTGAAAATTGCATATTTTTATAATCATTTTTTCATTATTTTAAATATTTAAGTTTAAGATCAATCAGTAAAAATATTATACTTAAAAATATTTTAATCATCACCTAATTATTAATATATTATTATTTAATAATTAATAAGGCACAGAAGAAAAAAAATATATTAAAATACAAATAATTAAAATCATTATTCCTAAATAATTTTAATACATTAAAAATTCAATATATGAATATTATATTCTTATATTTTAAATGCTAAATTAGTATATTTCCAATTCTTTATAAAATTTATATAAATCACCATATCACATTCAAGCTTTTAATTTTTCACAAATAATATGAAAATTTCGAAAAATAATGGAGCTATGAAGACGAAAATGAGGATAAAAGGCGGTAACATCTATTATTTATAAGTTAATATTTATTTTTTAAATATAATTAGAGATTAATTAATAATTATATTTTTTTCGTTTATAATTATCTAACATACCATTATTTATATTTCAAAATGAAATTATAAAAAAAATTTTTAATATTTTAAATTAACTATATAAAATAATTTGAAATTGTATAAAATCAATATTTATTAAATATGATTTGTAGAGCCTTAAGCGCTATTTAAATAAGAAAATAACTAATATTTGTTTCTAATTATAATTTAGCAAATTTATTTTAAAATTAATTTTTCAATAAATATTAAGAAATCATAAAATGTTTAATATATATATATGATTGAATTAAATAAAGTTTTAATATATATAAATGTAAAATAAAATATTAATTTTAATTTATTTAAATAATTATGAATGAATGATTGAAACATAAAAAAAACATTTAAATAAAACAAAGAAAAACATTATTGCTAATATAGAATTGAATTGGGGAAATGTAAAAATAAATCTTCCACTAAATAGAGTAGCTCCTAGATAAAAACATGATAGTAAGTACATACGCTATGTTCCTGATGTCATACCGTTATTGTCTATTAAATTTCATTATATTTTTTAACATTAGTCATTTGATTTGACTTAGATCATTTTATATTTATAGAGGAAAATAAACTTGACCTAGGATTTGTGCTTATTTAGTTAAAATAATATTATTATAGATCATAAATAATAATTACATATTAAAAATATTTTGACTTAATTGATCCATTTAACTACTTCACCTTGGTTTTTTTATGGTAAAAAATTCATTCAATTTAATTGTATAAATAAAAATGCATTTGTGAAGATATTAGTTTTTTAATTACTAAAAATGGCTTTAATATTATGTAGTTTGTATTTCAATCTCAACCTATGTCTCATTAGTATATTAAAAGCGTTCGCTTCTTAATATGGCTTTATCTCTTGCGGGTTGTTTTTCACTTGTTTCCTATTCGTCTATACGCGTCATAAAATACTTTGCTAAGTAAACTGGCTTGCAAGACCACACTATATATTTCTTGAAGATACTTTAGAGGAAAAGAATTTGTGGTATTCTCGACTTCACTGTCTATGTATTATACCTAAACATCACAATGCTTCACTTCTGTTTAGTATCCACTGCATTTATGTAGTCTTTTCAACTTCGCTACCTTGTCTTTACTAATGGAGTGGCCGTTGTTCATCTCATCCATAAACACAATTTAAAAATTAATATTTTACTGGTATGACCTAAAGCTTGAGTAGGATTGACCCTAATAGAGCACATCACACATAAAGATTTGTTAGTGCATAGAAAGAATGTACTAAATAAAACGACTATTCTCAATTAATTTAAATATATAAATAATCATAAAAACTACAATTAAATTAACTGAATTTTTTACCATAAAAAAACCAAGGTGAAGTAGTTAAATGGATCAATTAAGTCAAAATATTTTTAATATGTAATTATTATTTATGATCTATAATAATATTATTTTAACTAAATAAGCACAAATCCTAGGTCAAGTTTATTTTCCTCTATAAATATAAAATGATCTAAGTCAAATCAAATGACTAATGTTAAAAAATATAATGAAATTTAATAGACAATAACGGTATGACATCAGGAACATAGCGGTATGTACTTACTATCATGTTTTTATCTAATAGCTACTCTATTTAGTGGAAGATTTATTTTTACATTTCCCCAATTCAATTCTATATTAGCAATAATTATTTTAAAAGAATTAAATAAATAATCAATTGAATTTCTTAATCAATTAAAATATTAAAATGAAAAATTATTATATAAACTTCTAATTCTTATACCTACAAAAATATGTTTCCCTATAAACAAATATCTTCCTCTTTTCTCGTCTCTTTTTAAGAAACCTTTAGTGTCAACTTTTCAATAATTTTCATAATCCTCTAAATTTTTCTTCTATTTACATTCAGCTTTTTTTAAGGCATTTTATTTTAAATCATGATTATTTCTTTTATTTGAAATGAGAGATTCTTTAACTAAAAATACAATAAATTCTTGGCTAATATTTTAAATTGTTAACTTGTATTAAAATAAATTTCATATTTAAAACATAAATATTATTTATATAACATGGTGTATACACCAACACTTAAATTATATAGAGGTGGGTTCAAACCGAATTTGCACGTTTTTATTAATTAGCTATTTATTTAATTTGTTTTATCTATTAATTTAAAATCAGTATTTTTAATTAGAAAGTTACTATTTCATTTTATAAATAAATTTACACTTTTATAAAATAAAAGTTTATAGAGAAATAGATTGAAAATATTAAATTAAAACCATGGTCGACAGAATATACAAACAAGATTTTAATATTTATTTCATTAGTTAATATAAAGAATTGTCAATAATTATAATTTATTTTTAAGATAGAATGAGTTGACTTAGATTAATTAAATTAAAGCAATTATTTTCTTCAAATTTCACTTATATTTAAAATTCTATATAAAGTAATTAAATTAATTTATTGGTATTTATTTTTATAAAATATGTTCTTATTTAGCTTTATACTTTAAATGTTTAATTATTATTATTATTATTATTTATTGGATTATTTATAATTATATTTTAATATGTTAATTATTAGTAATTAATTTTAATTAATTATTTTAATGTATTTTATTAGGTATATTTTATTTAAAATGAAATTATTTTGATTGCAATGTGCGTGTGTGATAAAATTAAATTATCCCTCCAGGTTAAGTATATTAGCACTTGCTGTCTAATAATTTTCTTAACAAACAATTTCATGTTATTCTGACCAGTCCAGTTAAAATAATGTAAAGCACGTATCTTGTTAAATGATATAATGAGTCGATCACGTACCATTCTTTATAGTATCAGAAGTGCATTTTGTATCATGGATCATCGGATTGATCTGAGATTTTTTCCTAGGCCTCCGTTTTGTTTAAAAACATACTTACTGGACCACCTAGAGAGTCACTTTAAGAACTAAAAACTTTGATAGAGTTATTGTTATAATGAGTAAGTAAAAATAATAAATTAGAAACTAATAATTATGGCAAAACTTAAGGCAAATATATGTTTATAAGATTTATTCAATTTGATTTATGATCCAATCTTTGGACCTTTGGAAGCAGATTCATACAATGTTTGCATTTCGATGGAGGTATATAATTTATATAATTTTTATTTGGATTTTACCTTTTTTCCTATCATATATTTAGCATTTTAAAATTATCATTATATAATTATTTTAATTAAGATTAATAATAATATAATTTTAAAAAAATTAGCGAAGTAATAATATTTTATATTTTTAATATTTCTAATATTTTTTCTTATTCAGGAGTTAATTTTGCTGACCTCGAGAATCCTGCTATAAGCGCTATTAGTTCACAATACTTCCTTATTACAGATAAAATAAAACTTTTAATAAAAATCATTATTAAATTTAAATTATAAACATAAATAAATTTTATTTTAATATAAAACACAATATATAACCATTTAATTTATTTTAAAAAATCCAAATATTCCAGAATTATTTTTTTCAATTATATAATGGTTAATTGATTTTTAAAATAAAAGAGTTTAAATAAAAAAGTGTTTAATTAAAATAATTATTAATTATCGAACATAATAAAGAAAGGACTCTAATTTTGAAATTTTTTTTAGTATTTAACTGTATAAATATTAAAATATTAAAATATTTTTTCTAAATAAAATTTCGTAATTTTAAGTAAAATATTAAGTTTCTTGTAATAATTCTATGTAGCCACTAAAAATATCTTTTAATTTTTAAGCAAAATGATACTTAAAAATTTGAATTATAATTAGAAATTTTATTTATAATAAAATTTCTTTTTCCATAATTTGCTTTAAAATTATAAATAAATATAAATCATTGTTCTATATTAATTTTTAAATAAGAAATGGAAAATAATTATGATTATTAAAATAAATAAAATAACTAAATTTTTGATTTAATAAATTATAGTTGACATACCTTTAGAATTTTATGATTATTGAATTTAATTGTAGTGTTAATATTAATCTATATGTCAACTATATTTATAATAGATCAATTATAACGTTAAATTATAGCATTTTTAACAATTAAAAATAAAAAGTGTGAATCTTATTTTTAAAATAATAAGAATGTTTAAATTATTTGTAAAGTGAAGATAACGAATTGATAAAGAATATGAGAATTTAATCAAGATTTAAAGTGTAGTTAGGGTCTTTAGCTGCGTTTACTGTCTTAATTCCTCTCCATTGTCTGTATTTCCATCATCACACTTTTCTTAGCTTGTACTGTTTAGAATCCTGAAGACTATTCGCATCTGATACTTAGCATTCCTACTGTCAACGAGAACTGCTTTTTAGGTGCTACTGCTGAAGCCGCCGCCATAGCTAGCCACAAAGCTGCCTTGCTGGAGATCCTGGTTCAGTGAGAGACTCCATTATGTTTAGTGGAAATTTAATTATTTTCAGAGATTTAGTAAATTAAATCGGGCCTAGTTTGAATTAATATATTTAAGCCTAAAATTATTAAAAACATCTCTAATTAAAATTCGTTATAGATTAAAACAATTAGTATGATTAAAATTTCTCAAACATTAAAACTTAAAAAGTTTTAATAGGCCTGATTTAATTTACTAAATCTCTGAAAATAATTAAATTTCCACTAAACATAATGGAGTCTCTCACTGAACCAGGATCTCCAGCAAGACAGCTTTGTGGCTAGCTATGGCGGCGGACTCAGCAGTAGCACCTAAAAAGCAGTTCTCGTTGACAGTAGGAATGCTAAGTATCAGATGCGAATAGTCTTCATGATTCTAAACAGTACAAGAAAAGTAAAGTGTGATGATGGAAATACAGTCAATGGAGAGGAATTAAGACAGTAAACGCAGCTAAAGACCCTAACTACACTTTAAATCTTGATTAAATTCTCATATTCTTTATCAATTCGTTATCTTCACTTTATTTTTAATTTTTATTAGTATAAGTATTTTTTAAAAAAAATATCTTAAGTTATGTTTTTATTATATCTACTCTAGACATTTTTCTTAATGAATCTAATTAAGAATAAAAATAAAATTATAGACTTTTAGTTATAACAAATAATTTATATAAGAATTTTATTATAATTGAAGTTTAATGATACAATTTGCAGGATTATTTCAGATAGAAGTATAATTCTAGAATCAACACTTATAAATATGAACTATAAAAGTTCTGGTACTTGCAATAAATGTGAAAATTCAAATTAAATTGAAGTAATAACTAAAAGTAGAGAATTTAAGATTAATTTATAAATTTGTTAAAAAGTTTGAAATTTATTGTCAAATTCTGAGATTATATGCATAATTATATGAAACCCAAAACAATTTTCACTTATTAAAATAATTTTGGATAATGTGTTAAAAAAATAAATTTATTATAATGGATAATTTTTTTAATTAAAATTGGTTTTATTAAAATAGATTTTTAATAAGGAAAACATTTTATCTCTTAACAATTTAATTCAATATTTATTATTATTATCCTTAAGTTTAATTTTGCTGATTTCTAATTTTACATATAATTTACTTTTTAATTTAATTTCTTTGAAAATGTTGTAAATAATTTATATAATTTAATTTATGAACTTATATAAAGTATCTCTCTTGATAACGATTCTGGTCCATTGAGAATTTAATTTAAATATTTATTAGATTTATATTATCTAGTACCAGTCCACCAAGTAAATAACTAATAATAGAAAAATATGAATCTAAGGCTACATAGAAACAAGTTGTATTTAATTGTGTAATTTATGTTAAATTGAAATTTATTTGCTTATATAAAATATATGACTCAATTAAATATTATTTTTCTAATTATTGAAATAAAAGAAATATTAAAGTATTATTAATATCGATCATAAATCTTTGAAAATAAAAAATTATCATAATTCATAAATAAACAGAAAATAATTTGATATTAGTAAATAAAAAATGGATTTCTAAAGTCTTTAACATCAGTTCTCATTTAGGTAAGTAGCTTAATTTTTTCTATATGTCTATTTAAAATCATCAAATTTATTAGCGCTTATCTTATTAATATCAAAGATTATTTCATAAGTACTACATTTTTAAAGATAAAAGTAGTGAATTTTCTATGATTTTTACTATAACTATCAATAGAACTGATACAATAGAGGGATTAAATATACTTCTCATTTTCATGCTACAAGACCTATCTTATCAAATATCTGAGTATTAAAAACAAAAACAGTTGTTCGCTAAAATAGAACATTTTAAGAAAACTTGAAATAATTGAATGTCTCATGAAATAAAATGAAGCACAGTTAGAAATTTAAAATGAAAAATGTGATTATTCATCGCAGTTTAAAGTTATTTTCGCACATTAATCTAATTTAGCTTATAAATATATTTTAAATGCCAGTTAGTAATTTATTTTGTAAATTTAATTTCCCAATATTTTGTATTTTATCAATATTATGATAATTTATTAACTTTTGAAATTATATTAATTTTGTTGACCACATAAATTATTATATAAAAAAAATAATAAAAATTATTAATTTTTATGATATATTATAGTTTGGATATCTTTTTATTTTTAATAAAATAAGTGTTTCAAATAAAAAGAAGATGTCTTTATAATAATATAATATAATTTATTAATATTAATTTATAAACAATTAATAAATAGATACTTTTATGGTAATAGTATAGTCTTTGACAGGGAGGGTTGATTGACGGTGTCGAAAGTCAAAAGTGTGAAGTAAAAAACCTAATAACTGTCTGGCTTGCTCAAGCCCCAGTATTAATTTCCTATAAGCTTTAAATAATAATAATAATAATAGTATAGTCTTTGTTCTTTAATTCTAATTAAAAAGCCATAAATTATTATATTAAAAAAATAATCAAACTATAAAGGAATTAAAAGCATAGATAATTAAAAAATATTATAAAATGATAATTACAATTGAGCTAATAATTTAAAAACATAAATCTTTAATTTATTTTTAGGCATAATTTCTTGTCATTTAATATTTGCAATTAAATGCATTAAAAATTATTTAAATAATAACTCTACAAATATCATATAATTATGGAATTAATAATTGAATTTCAAATTTTTAAATGTGGAACTATTTAATAACATTATAAAGAAATTAATGAGAATTCAACCTTGCAACCAAGTAAAATTAATAAATAAAATATTTATATATATTATTATCAAAATTAATATTTTTATTTTTAATTGTTTTTTTATTTTATGATGATTTTCAATTAAAAGTCTTTCAACAGTTTTATATTTATTGAAGATATATTTATTTATTTTTATAATATAAAAAAGGTAATTTCTATTGGTATTTATAACATAAACATTCACGGGAAATGTGATATAAGGTTATATCTATTATTTTACAACTTCATGAATTAATGATTTCTTGAAAAGAATATATTTACTTTTCTAATAATTTGAAATTAAAGATTTTTTTCTAGATTAATTAATTCTCCAAGACTGAGAATATTTATCTGCAAACCTAATTTATATATATTTTATTTTCCATTAAAACAAAATAAGATACGAAAAGAAAATTAATTATAACTTGAATTATTCTCTCATTATATATGCTTGTTTGAAGTATTTTTTACATAACCTAGCAAATCTTTGAATAAAATAGAGATATCATACAATTTACAAATATAATATTTCTATATCAATTACTTTTATTTTAATATTTTGGATTTTTCATTATAAATTTATAAACTTAATTTAAGACATACTATTTTTTAAAAGTAACCTATTCTGATTAACTTAATAGCTTATATTTTTTATTAAAAAAATTGTATCTTAATGATTTTTATAAATTAATAAAATAAAGTTTTATAAATAGTGTGAGAGAATCATTTATAATTTTTCAATGCATATTTTCAATTTATTAATATTCGATTAAATGTTTATAATATTTTTTAATTCTTTAAACAATTAAATTTTTCTAAATCAGCAACCGGGTAATCTTAAAAAATTTATAACAATCATTCAATACTTATATTGTATTTATATATATTTTGATTTTATCTTATATCTTAACCATTCATTTATATGACTATTTAATATATATATATCTTTTTAAATAATTTCCTGTTCCTACTTCATTGACTCTCTAATATATAAATTTATATATTTTACTTAACGAAATAAATATGAATTTTGATATTATTTATACAATATAAAGTATTCATTATTAAATATTTTAGTTAAGCTTACTAATAAAATTTATATTTTTAAAATAAAAATTTATTTATTAATAACTCATATATTATAAATTAATCTAAATATACTTAAATAAAATATTAAATAGATTTAATTTCTCATGATCTTTGTTAATTAAAACTTATTAAATTATGTCACTTAATATTTTTTCAGATTTTTAAATCTTACCAAATATCCAAATTAATTCATCTCTTGGGTTATATAGATCTTTAGTAAAAATTTATTATTTTAATTTGATTATTTAAAGAAAAATTTATCATACAAAATTTGTAATTTCAAATGTTTTTTTAATATTTTTAATGGTGTTTAACAATATAAAGTTCTCAAAACTACTATATAGATATCAAATGAGTATCTATGGTATCAAAAAGTTTTATTTAAAAGGTATTTGCAGTATTTTAAACTATATCACAGTTAAATAAAGAACGTATTATAGTTAAACACAATTAAATATATAGAAAGCATTTAAAATTACTAATTTTGTATGATGAATTTTTCTTTATTTAATCAAATTAAGATTATAAACTTTATTAAAGATATTAAAGAATGTAAAATATAGGATGAAAGTAAATAAATTAAGTTATTTAATATATTGTTTGAATCTTTGAAGATTATCTCTCTGTCACTGCTATGAATACCTGCGGTAAAAAGAACCCAAATGGAGTCTTTGAAGAGCACACTCAATGCAACTAATTCGGTTACTGTATTAATGTAGACCTAGTCCACCTTCCAGTCCAGGCTTACAGATGTCAATAGCACAACAAATAAATCGGGGATCACCACTGCAAGGATTTCTATTTCTGTATCCCATGAATTCCACTTAGTTGAAGCGGTGTTGTCTCAATGATTTCCAGTTAGTGTATTCAGACTTTTCTGGAAGTTGTAAGCTTTCCTGTTAAAATGCTAACAATTCGTGAAGCACCCAATGATGGTTGAAAATCTATGATCCAAGAAAGTTCACAGAAGTTCTCCTCATTAACAAAGAGACCATTGATGCTGTTACTTAAATCACTGCCACCTGCAATCAAAACCCCAAAACCCTCTAATTAGTTTGATTGAGTTTTTGATTGATAAAAGTAGACTATGAGTGCATACTTTATTAGGGTTTTAATTGGGTTTATGTAGGGGTTTAATGTTTAAATATTAGTATTTTAAGTGAGTATAATAAGCGAGTTTTAAAATATTTCACACAAACATAATCTTAGAGTCATGTGGCAGTTCTCTGAATTTTATCTTTCTTAGTTGATGTTTGCTCGTTTCTATAGTTTGTTAATTTTCTTAGCTTGGCTTGATAATAGTTGAGTATGCAAGTTCTCTGAGACCTCCATTTATTTTACTTTTATCGAGATTTTGTTTGATTCTCTGCTTATAATCTCTCTCACCCCTACAGCTAAAGTAATCGTTTCTTGGTATGTCGCTCTCTATTATTACTGCTAGAGCACAGATATCCCATTAAGTGTCTCCATCTCTCCAATCCTCTCTCTCTGGGAAATATCCAGGAGTGCCGTATACATTTCCTTATGCAGAGGCTTGCACTCTTTGAGCTCTGTTGAAGTCAATAATATAAACTCTAAGAGGCTGAAAGTTCATCATGATGTTCTCTGGCTTTAAGTCTCTATGAACATAACTAGCTTGTGAAGCTCTTCAATCCCTTCAACTATCTGCTATACTATCTAACTAATTTATCTCTGACATCTATTTTCAGATAAGAATTCAAGTCATTTCAAGAAAAGGAAGCCTGAAGGCTACATGATCTTTACCAAGTAAAATAGCATCAAGCTAAATGATATGTTCACACTCATTTAACTTTGTATATTAAAGAGCATAATACTCAGTAGCAAATTCCATTTGGAACTTGTCATCAGCAAGGGAGTAATTTAAAGGATAAATCTTGTACGCATATTAGTCATCTGTAATGACTCTCTTCTATATTTTATCTTCAATTGTGAGGTAGCTTTCTATGCAAGAATCTAATTCAATAATTTTTAATATGGGAATCTTCATTGCCTCTATTTTAACCATGATTTTATTGATCTCAGAGACTGGAAAGTTCTTGACTACTTTCTTCATTTTAACTTACTTCTAGACTTCAACTCTAAGAGACTCTACTGAGTTTCTTAATCTTCTCTTTTAGAGGAAACTATTCCTTGTAGGTTCATGAATAAAGAAAAATTTTTAATTGTGCTATTTATTTAAGTGCACTTTGAGGTCTCTAGTATGAGAATATGGCTTCTCACAGAACTCACAGACATACTTCTCATCTTTCTTTTAATGCTTGAGATTTAACCTTGGCATATCGTTGTGTATATCTCTCAAGTGTCTCTTATAAGTTGACTTGTAAGGGAAAACTTTATTGCATTCTTCGCATTAATATTTAACTTTGGCTGGTATTTATTAATACTCTATGGCGGGTTGTTTAACCTCCTACTCAATTTGCACAACTTCTATGATAACCTCCTACTTAACTTATATTTAAATCTCAAAGCTAGATTGGTCAAAGTCGTCATAAGTAGGCTCCCACTGAGTACAAGCGTCTCTGGTCTCTACTTTTCTTGGTTGCTGGAATGATTATTTTTATTGACTTTACCCAAGTAATGCCGCTCTTCTCAAAAGGTTAGCGCTCATTTTAGTTTGCTGATATATTTTATTATAATAATGATAAAATCTACCGAGATAAACTATTATAGTAGAGTATAAGGCACTTTGGTAGATTCTTTGCTGAGAGATAAGAAAATTAACTAACCATAAAAACTGTAAGTTGACATATTTTATGAGAATTTTATAAGTTTTAATAAATTATAATACTCCTAATGAAGTTTTGTTTCTCTAGGAGGTCCTCAAAATCAAGTTTGAACTTAATTTAGAGGTAAAGTTATTAAACATTTTTAAATTTAATATGCTCCTAATTAAGTTTCAACCTTAAATTTTAACTCCTAATAAAGTTTGTACTTAATTTGGACGACCTCCTAAAATAATTAAACATTTTTAGGAGCAATTTAATGGAGATAGATCGATAAAAATGGAAGTCAATCTGTGAAACTTGGAGCAAGTTTTTCAATGCTTCTCCTTATATATTTATAAGGTTGACCTCCAGTAAGTCCTTCCTATTAAGTAGTAAAATTTTAATAAACTTAGAATGGATATCCATAATTTAAAATTTCATTAACATTTCTGGAAAGAGGAAGAAAGATGCAGTCTATGAATGATGCAATGAAGAGAATTTAATCTCAAAATTTAATTGGAAAATTTCGAAGTAAAGAGGAGCTTTATAGATTTTTGATATAGCAAGGTAAGTTCTTAAGTAAGATTAATAAATCCATTATAGTTGGATTTTTCTTGCCAACTTAGGAGGGAATTAAAATCTCATTCTTAAAAGCCTTATTGAGTCAAGATAAAAAAGCTTTTAAGTCTAATGAAACTAGGATGATAGAGATACCTAACTACCCTGAAATATCAGTGACAAACCTATATGACGATGCTATGAGTGATCTCGCCGACGTAGCTCTCTACCTTCCATCAAAGCTACAGCTCTCTAATAAGTTGCCAGAGAGAAACTTCTTCTTTGGTGTTTTTGCAACTCTGAAACCTGAGTACTTAAATGAAGTTATTTAAGAAGCTCACAAGAAACGCTACAGCATCTCTCCTGAAGAAAAAGAGAAGCAAGGTATTAAAATAAGTGATACCTGGCTGTAGGAACTTCAAAAGCATCCTTTCATCTCAAGTAAGCTTAGTCTTCTAACTTTATAGAAAAACCTGGTACTGCTATATACTTGATGAAAGAGCGCAGCAAATTAAACAGAGAGAGAAAGTCTCAAGTAAAACATGAATTGAGTAAGAGGCTCTTCAAAGATTTATAAAAGCCAGAAGAGATGAAAATAGATGCAGGAGCTAGCACTAAGAGAAGAATAATGGGCCCAAGCAAGCCTTAAGAGGAAAAAAAGAGAGAAGCCAAATCCTTTTAACGGGCAAATTTAATATGTGAAATTATTCATTCGCTTAAATCTAAATCTTATTTATATACACAAAATCTCCCTTCTCTAGCGCAAACTTTAGCTTTATCATCGCTGACTCTTTTAGCAACACTCTTTATAAAATCTACTGTATCTATCTTCAAAGTCGTGCATCAAGTGATAGAGCAGCAATTTCTTATAATGACCTTTCAATAACCCCCTATATAATTCAATTCCATTGAACTAAGGGCTGTAAGGAAGGTGTTATATTTAGCCTTTCGTATTCCTTCCTTGAGTCTTTAGTTTTATGAACTGATAAGTTATCAACAAACACGATGATCTCTTAGTCAGCGTACTTATCTCTGAGTTATTGAAAGAACTTAATATATTATTCAGTCTTTATAGAACGAGGGTGAATAACATAAGTTTCGAGGCCACTATCTTCACTTATTCCTCCAAGAATAGCATGAGTTTATACCTTAACCTTTTAGTCATAAACTTCTAAATTACTATACCTCTTGTACCAAGACCTTGATATATAGGTATTGACTGTAAATACAGCTTCATCAGCGTGTATGAATTTTATATTATGCTCTTAAGGCCTCTGCATTTAATCGAATATATAATTTAAATTAGTCTTATAAAATGGAACATTAAAGTCAATCACTCTCTTAATGCGATTGACTGTCTTGTAAGATATTCCGTTATTTTTATATATGTTAGCTATCGATTATGCAGATATGTGAAGCTCAGGAAATTGGCGATGTAACATCACAGCCCTCTCGGCTAAAGAGAAATGAGCCCAGTTTTTAAGAGTCTTATCATTAATAAGATAGAGAATATGATGCTGCTAAAATTTTCGAGGTCTTTTAGGCTTAGAATTAAGATGCTATCTCTTTAAATTCGATGCTAATAGACAGTGAGTCCTCACAGTTGCAGGAGATTTATGAAGTAGCCTTGCTATTGATGTATAATTAAGAATAGGTTTGAGTTGATCACCATAATAATCACATCCATAACGCAACTTAAACAATAAATCTATATACTCACTGTCATAAACTGACCCCAAACCTCGCATATACTCACTTAAATTACTAATATTTAAACATTAAACCCCTACATAAACCCTATTAAACCCTAATAAAGTATGCACTAATAGTCTACTTTTATCAATCAAAAACTCAATCAAACTACTGAAAGGGTTTTGGGGTTTTGATTGGTGGTGCATCTCTATCGCTTCACTGAAGCGAGATATTTCGACTTTAATTTTAAGTAATATTTTTAGTTAATTTTATGTCAAAATTTAAGTCGAGTTAACTCGCACCAGGGATGCGATAGAGAGTTACCGCCAATAGTAAAGTCCAGCTGGTTTTTAATTCTCTATTGAACAAGTATTATGTTTTCAAGGTTTCCATAAAGTTAACTGCCACAAATTTTAATTATTGATATTTTAATATTTATTTATTTTCTCAAATCAAATGTATTCCTACAATATTATAAACTATACTCATTACAACAACAAAAAACTTTTTAATGTAATTTATTTAAAAAAATTTAAGTAGAGGAATTGTATAATATTATTATATTTATATTAATATAATGTTGAATATCTGACCTTTCTTAGAAATCTTGTTTCCGCATAAAATAACTTTTAATTATATAGATTTTAATAAAATTTTATTATTGCTAAAATAGATAAAAATAGGAAATTGTAGAAATTAATCAAAATTCAAATTTAATATATTAATTTTAACCAACTTTAGATTTCGTTTGTATTGAAACACTTAAAGCTCAATGCTTGAGATTAAAGCGAAATTCAACTGACTTGCTTGAGATCGAAGCAGAAAACCTGAATTTATATACTGGGTCTCTATTTTAGTAAGCAGCAGTGATTTTTACTTTCAAACTCATAAAATGATTGGTAGTCATAGTAATCTATGATCAAATTTCAACAATTCAGAGTGGAGATCCAATAATTTGTCAAGAACTCGTTGCTTGGTGAGTGTTTTGTGAAATTTGAGACCCTGTCGTATTCTCCATGTTTTAAAACCCACAGCTCAGCAACTTTCAAGTCCTGCTCAACTGTATGAGCACCAAATTCGACACCTTTAGTGGAGGAGGAGACAAAATGACGATTTGAATGAGCGAAAATGAGAGAGGTTTTTGGATTTTTGGTTTGATTAGTTAAAATTAAAACTTAAAAGTGTGATATGTAATAAGGGGGCTTTTAATCAATAAATTTGACGATTCAAGTGCTGTCTATGGTTGTATTGGTCAGTTATATTGCTCCAGCTCCTCAACTCATCATCATTCAGCCCAACTTCACACAAATCCATGCTTGATGGTGCTGCACCACTGCTTCACACTGAAAGCCCAAAGCTTGTTGACATCTGTCTTGGTCATTGCCTTCAGAATCTGCGAAAGCCGCTTCACCAGGTGGATCCTATGAAAAGTTAGGCCCAAAATACTTACTTGCTGTCTGCTTGCTCCTAGCGGAGGTGCCTCTTGATGTAGGAGAACAACTGCTCGATAGGGTTAAGCCAGGGTGAGTACTCTGCATTGAAGAGGACAGTGACCTTGAACTTCCTAGCAGTCTCCAGCACCTCTGAATACTTGTGAATGACTGCATTGTTCCATGAGCAGCACGAACTTCTTCTGGGCGAGATCCTTGTCTGTGCGCAGCTGGCGCAGGGTGTGATAGAGGAAGTTCTCGAATAGCACAGCATCGAAGGCCCCCTCAATGATTTGGCTAGAGATCAGCTGGTCCTTGGTGATGGCTGCCACAAAGCTCATCGAAAATTGCTATCTCTTAGTGGATTCCTTGGTGATTGAGAGATTTCGAGCCAAGAGCCCATAAGACCCCAACCGCTGGTTGACTTGCTGCTTCGAGACTGCGATGGGAGTATAAGTGAATGATGGTAAGGCATCAACTGCATCGACTACAGCTTGAGTTGCTTGATTACTCCCCTTAATGGACTGAGGGAACTTAGAATCATCTATAAAAGTGTCAAAATCCATAGAATTTGCTTACCTTCCTGTCGATTCTCTGTGATTTCGCTGCTGCTTTGAGGCCTGCTGGACAGCTGCAAGCGTCGGGGAGTGATGCATGCCATATTTTCATTGCCATTCGCGCTCAATAGATCGCTGCCCTTGCGTTGAGTTGATTATAGTCTGAGACTGGCCAGGTTCTGGACCAATGGAGTGAGAACAGAAGCAGATTTGAGAGGGGTTTATGGTTAGCTGCTTGATTTCTTGGAAGAGCTCTATATTCTGATCGCGCCGAAGCGCTTCTGCAGGGATGTCTATTGAGCACTGCCCTCTGGGGCTTCTAGGATAGGTGACAGCTGAGTATACTTGTATTTGTCGCTGGCATTTGACAGGGGTGGCAGCGATGCTTTACTCCTTAACCTCAAAGATAAGCTCTCTCTCTAGGCGGAAGATTTCCTCCGTAACTTTGTAAAGATCGATTTCGAGTTTGGCCTTAAAATTTTTTATGGAACAATTCCAGATCCAGCCACTATTCGTGCAGTATTGCCAATTTAGTCTTCTTAAGCTACTATAGAACCCTTACCATCAGATTTGACATCCCTCGAGCTGCTGATGACGCTGTATTCAAATAGTTAAGCAATAGCAGCAATACTTACCTAGGGGTTCACAGAATTGCTTGGGGTCTCAGAATTTCAGCTTTCAGGTCACTTTCATCTTGAATTGAAACTTGGTCTTTCAAAATGGGGTGTTCGGGGTCTTCATTTTATCATACTTTCTGGCCCCATTGATTATAGATGTGTTCGATTCGATGTTAGAGTAGCCAACCAGCATCTCGCCATACTGGATGACATCGTCGGTAACGAGAACCTCAGTCTTACCAACTGCAGGGGCCAGAGAGGAGTCAACTTATTGGTTTTCCTTGTGAAGGGCAGCTGAATTGAAACTCCATTGCTTTGTAGGCATGTAATCGCTCCTGAAATTGGATTCATCCACTGATATGATCACTGCATCTTCCAAGAATAGCTGCGCGAGCAGTCTTGACACCCAAAGCCTCTTCTAGTTGAAGGATGGGTCTCTATACTTCGCATTGGCGTTCTGGGCTTTGCCAAATCGTAAATGGAAACTTTCCTTGAGTACCTTTAATAGCGTAGCAACGGCTGGGTACTGTTAGGTTCTTATATTCTTAGTCCTTACACTGCAATTCAAGCAAGTTATGATGCAGGCGCCAGCCAGTGATCTTGTAGATGCCTTGCTGTTCAAGTATAGTAGCAATCGCCTTCAGCAACAGCGGGTTGCTCCGCGTATTATTCCTCCCATTCTTGAGCTTTTGTTTTGGATTCAGCACTCTGTGCTTCACCTCATACTTAAACTTCTCGATTGCTTTGTATACAAATCGTCGATCCACACCCATCTCAAGTGCTATATCCTTGGGTTTCATGCCCACCACCTTGTATTGTTAAACCACTTAGATTTTCTTTAGCGCCAGCTTCGCATCTCGGCGTTTCAGGTAAGGATTCTTGGAGGATCCATTCATTGGTTAATGGTTTGAGTATTCACGATTTGATAAATCGAAAACCCCACCCTGCTCTTTCATGAAGTCTTGCAGGCCTTACCACAGCTCATCTTTCTACTTTATCTGCAGGTTCTTATGCATTACATTAGAGTTTCTCTATCCTGTATGCTGTTATGGCTTTCTAATCATACGAAGGTACTGCTCAAGGCCATAAC
>ARYC01004831.1:0-23576 GCA_000711775.1 Oxytricha trifallax
TGTAGATAACTTATCTGTTCCATAAAACTAAAGACACAAGGAAGGAATATGAAAGGCTAAACATAACACCTGTATTTAATGTTCCCTACAGTCCTCAGTTCAATGGTATTGAATTATATTGGGGGTTATTGAAAGGTCATTATAAGAAATTGCTACTCTATCACTTGATGCACTACTTAAAGATAGATACAGTAGATTTTATTAAGAGTGCTGCTAAGAGAGTCAGCGATGATAAAGCTAAAGTATGCGCAAGAGAAGGGAGATTTTGTGTTTATAAATAAGTTTTAGATTTAAGCGAATGATTAAGTTCACATATTAAATTTTCCCGTAAAGGAATTTAGTTTCTCTTTCTTTTCTTCCTCTTAAGGCTTGCTTGGGCCCATGTTCTTCTCTTAGTGCCAGCTCCTGCATCTATGTTCATCTCTTCTGGCTTTTATAAATCTTTGAAGAGCCTCTTACTCAATTCATGTTTACTTGAGTTTTTCTCTCTCTGTTTAATTTGCTGCGCTCTTTCATCAAGTATATAGCACTACCAGGTTTTTCTATAAAAGTAGAAGACTAAGCTTACTTGAGATGAAAGGATGCTTTTGAAGTTCCTACAGCCAGGTGTCACTTATTTTAATGCCTTGCTTTCTCTTTTTCTTCAGGAGATATGCTGTATCGTTTCTTATGAGCTTCTTAAATAACTTCATTTAAGTACTCAGGTTTCAGAGTTGTAAGAACACCAAAGAAGAAGTTTTTCTCTGGCAACTTATTAGAGAGCTGTAGCTTTGATGGAAGGTAGAGAGCTACGTCTGGATCACTCATAGCATCGTCATATAGGTTTGTCACTGATATTTCAGGGTAGTTAGGTATCTCGATCATTCTCATTTCATTAGACTTAAAAGCTTTTTTCTCTTCACTTAACAATGCTTTTAAGAATGATAATTTTGTTCCCTCCTGTGTTGGCAAGAACAATCCAACTATGGTTAATAAGTTAGTTATAAGTGAAAACTTACCTTGCTATACCAAGTATCTGTAAAGATCTTCCTTACTTCTGAATTTTCCTATTAAATCTTGAGATTAAATTCTCTTCATTGCATCATTCATAGACTCCATCTTGTTTCCAGTTTCTATAAATGTTAATGAAATTTAAAATTATGGATATCCATTCTAAACTTACTAAAATTTTTCTACTAAATAGGGAGATCCACTTGGAGGTCAACCTGAATCAGATAAATAGATAAAGATGGAGGAACTTTCTCCAAGTTTCAAAGTATGACTTCCATTTTTATCAAACTTTCTCCATTAAATTGCTCCTAATAATAATTAATTTAATTAGGTGGTGCTCCTAATTTATTTAAAACTTAATTAGGAGGTAAAATTAAAGTTCATAACCGTATTAGGTGGTGCATTAAAAAAATTAAATTTTAAAACATCCCCTCCTAAATTTACGAGAACATATTTAGGAGCACCACCTAACTCCCCAAAACACATTTAGGTGCATTTTAATTTATAAAATGGATGAAATAATATATAAATTATCTCAAAATTTTAGAAATATAAAACTAATGTCTCTCACTCTGTTCGCATTAAACCTCTCTAAATCTATGAGGATATGCTCTTACTTGTATATAAAGGTAAAATTAAAACAGCTTATATAATTATTAATAGTATTTATAAAATGAGCGGCAACTTACTAAGAAAAGCGGCATTACTTGGCATTAGCCAGCAAAAACTTTCCTTCATGAATCAAAAGAAAATTGAGACTAGTGATGCATTTACCTAGTACGAACCTAAAATTCTCTAACCTTAGGTCTCAGACTTTGAATAACAATTCAGTTGTTAAATAGAAATGCAGAGCTAAGAAATTCAATGCGAAGTTACAATAAAAATGGTCGAAGAGGAGGAAGGGAAAAAAGAAATTAAAGCATTACATTTATGTGAAGAGTGTGATAAGAACTTCACTTATAAATCTGCTCTTAAGCGTATATCTTAGAGTAGCATTCTAACAAGCCAAAGCTCTATCTTAAGCATGATAAGATAGATGGAAAATATTTTTGCCCTTATTGCAATAAACAGTATAACCATTCAAGGGATTTAAAAGTTCACCTATAAAACCATCATGGCAAGAAGTTTGAAGTCATAGATCCTGAGAATTGTGAGGTCTTCCTTCAAAAAAGAAAGCCAAGAGACCCTTTAGAATCCTTGGAACAAAGAGTTAAGAAAGAAAATAAGCTTATTAAAGCAGTGAGAAATCTCCCAGCTTCTGAGATAGTGAAAATCACTCTGAAGATACAAGCACTAAAGCTTCCAATTTTAAATGGAATTGACCTTAAAGAATGTAAGGAAAGTTATCTTATACTTGAGGACAAGTTTGAGAAAAAGGTCATAACTGATAAGCAGTACGCATACAAGATTTATCCATTCAACTACTTTAAATGCGATGACAAGTATCAAATGGAATTTGTCAATGATAACCAAGCTCTTACTAAAGCAAGGGATAGACAGTGCAGATTTATAATTAAGCTCGATGCAATACTGCTTGCTCAAGATCATGTTGCTTTTCGCCTACCTCTATATTAAATGACTTTAAGAGACTACATTTAAGATTAAAGAGTTCCAAAGTAGCTACCTCTTATTCTTACAAATGTTTGCAAAGGCATAGAAGAGCTGCACACTTTAGGGTATGTTCATAAAGACTTGAAGCCTGAGAATATAATGCTTGAATTTTCACCTCTCAGAGTAGTAATAATTGATTTCAATAGATCATAAAGAGTTGAAGCTTCAGGACTTGGCAACGTTTATGGTACTCCTGAATACTTTCCAGAAAGAGAGGACTGGAGAGATGGTGATATTAAGTATGTATGGGCTCTAGCAGCAATTATTGCTGAATGCGATATGCAAAGAAATGATTACTATAGCTGTAAGAGAGAGAAAGATTTCAAAGCAGAGAATACAGCAATATCTAGACTAGAATAAGATAAAAGGTAAAATGAAAAAATATGGTTGAGCAGATTATCTTAAGACCAAACCACAGAGCAGAGCAAACAATAGACTAAATGATCAACTGGATAGGAGATATCAAATTTAGAAAATTAGCACATGATGCCAAGGTATAGTTTGAGTGAATAGTAAAAATAAAACCCCTCTAATACACACTACGATACATTACATTTAAACATTAAACCCCTACAGAAACCCTATTAAAACCCAAATAAAGTATGCACTAATAGTCTACTTTTATCAATCAAAAACTCAATCAAACTACTGAAAGGGTTTTGGGGTTTTGAATCGAGCTCAGGTTTAATCAAGAAAAGTCTCTCAATCAAGCCTTTCTTCATTAAGCGATATTGATGAGGACCAAGAGAGACTACCTGAATAAGCATAGTCACCTGAGACTATTGTCATTCCTGACGATGAGCCTTAAACTTCGAGAAATAATATTATACAATAGTCCAAAGCTAACGATTAAAATAGAGGAGATGGGGATGGAGTTGGTCAACTAAGTTTTGACTATCTTAAAAACTTTGAAATCAATCGCCATTTCATGATCCCACTCTATGCTTCGATAAGATAACTTGTCGAAAAGAGAAGCCCAGTCGCTGATTTGGGAATGCACCACTATGCCACTCTATGCTACAAAGATAAATTTTACAGACTTTACAACGAGATTTAGTTCCTTCACAAGCAGGACTAGCAAATTAAGCTGAGCAATGAATATGCCATTTCCGAACTTGCTTCTTAGAAGCAGCTGATGAATGTGATTCCCCTTAAATATCTAGTCAAAGCCCCTGGTCATATCGGACTAGTCTATTCCTTCTACCCTTATAACTTTGGCGATTACTAGAGGATGTGCTATGATCCAGTTTTAACATAATCATTCTTAAGAAAGTTAATTAACGGAGTTCAGGAGATCCACAGACTTGGATATGTCCACAGAAGATTGAATCTTTTCAAAATTGTTGTGGACTTCAACTCCGAAGATTTGAGAATTATAAACTTTGAGCGAGCTAGTCTGATGACTAACCTCAAGACTAAATCCTACAATTCTAAGAGACTTTACTCTCCAATAAGTGGTGAGTTTGCCATAGGTAATCCCATGATTGATTCCTACAGTGTGGCATTAATTATAGTGCACTCGTATATAAACAGGAATTTCTATGTCGACATCTAGTCTTAAGACAGGTTTCTCGTGAATTGTGAGATCATCGGCTATAGTCCTAATGAAGATTAGCACATAAAAAAAATTATCCACGCCTTTTTCATGACTAAGGATTAAAATTTATGGTTATCTCTGGATGAGTTGTCAAACCTAGTCGATCAAATAGATTTCAATCAAGCAAGACTATGTTGATGATAACCCCTAGTCATCTATGTCATAAAATTACATGAGTAACACAATGAACTTATGTAGTCACCAATTAAAGGTGCTTCAATTAATTCATTAAAAACTTAACGCAGATAAAAAGTCAAAAAAGAAAATTATGAATTAGTCATAGTTTTTTTAGAGCGGATATCCGCTCTAATTTTAGCTTTGATTGCTAAATTAAATGACATTATAACTCCTTAATTTATAGTCAGCGCGGATATCCGCGCTTAATAAATAAATGGGTTTAATTATACCGATATCCGCTTAATAGTCATCTTTAAAAACTCTGATCTCTCTTTAAAACTAGATTTTTTATTTAATCTGCTTATTTAAATACTTCAAAATATATTAATATATGCAAGTTTAATCTTAAAACGTTTAATTTAATAGAGATTAACATTCCTCACACAAAACAGAAAACTTTTAAATCTATTTTTTTATTTAGTTAGTTATTGTCATGATCAATGACTATGATAAAGTTTATATAATGACTATATATTAATTTAATGATTTTTTATCTGAAGATTAATTATTTCTCTTAAATTCTTATTATTTTTGAATCATGGGGAGTGTATCCTTGAATAACCTTTATGTAGGGATAAAACACTTAGAAATAATTATGATTAAGTTGTTTCAGATAGTAAGAATAAGAAAATGTTTATATAAAAATAAAGATAGAGAATTAGCTTTATAATTAACTATGAATGGAAATTACTTGTATAAAAGAGATGTAAAAATGGCTAAATCAATGTTATAAAAAATCGCAGATCTATGTTTTAATGGATATAGTTATTGGATGGTTTCTAAATTGTGTCCTATTGGTAATAATAAATAATACTCTGATGATGAAAAGAAATGTGCTAAAATGATTTAATTAGATTAATAAGCCGTTTACATAGAAAGATCGTTCGGAATTGAATATTTTGAATTATTGTTCCCCCGTCATCTTCGTCGCCCTCTAATACTATGACTGTCAGTGATTCAATATTTATATATGTAAGATTATTTTTTATTTAAAAGACATCTATTAAAATGGAAATGATTAAAACAAGACATATTAAAAACTAAGGAAAAATTGCGAACACGAAGGATGTAAACGAGGCACTACATATAAAAAAATAAATCTGGAATATGCTCTGCGTATAGATAAGATGTAGTAGAAAATTGCAAAAACAAAATGAAAGAATTATATGAAGGAAAATGCTTAAATAATCGCAAATATACACAAATATAATTATACACAATAATTGAGTTGCTTTAGACATAGTTACACCCTTAAATTGGATCTATTCTTGTTTAATGATTGATATTATTTGATAATTAATATTGTTTGACAGAATTTTTTTTATTTAAAAAGAACGATATTAAAAAAATGATGCCGAAACCAAATTCAGCTGAATTGAAATAATAAGCAATTCAATAATATTTAGAGCTAGTAAAGAAATGGAACTGGACTAAAAATGAGGAATCCTAAAGAGTATTAAATAGATTGGGATACTAAACAGTCCTTGATGATTTACCTAATTATAAGCAAAAATAGAAAGTATCATCTAAGATAAAAATTAGAGGTTAAGCGGATAAGATCGTCTTGATAAGATAAAAAGACCTTCTGGGCTCATTTTTACAAGACGTCTCCCACCCGAATCATCTGTTATTATGTTTTACAAGAATTTAGAAGCTAACCGTAGACCAAATTAAATCATTAAATTAGTTATTGAAACATCAGAAAATACTAATTAATTGATGTTATTGGAAAACTTTATTAAATGGATTGATGGTTACGAAAGTTCTAGTGCTATTAGTGCCGTAGAAGTCATAGATATTTTATTAAATAGTCTTCATTTATCAGGCATAAACTCAACTATAGGAAATGTTAAAACTAATATTGAAGCGAAAAGATGAATTTTTAACTGTATTACTGTAAAAACTAAAGATAATGAATGTATATTCGCACTTTTGTAGAAATTCAAAGGTGTTCGTGGTAAATATGGAAAAGGAATGAGAAAGGAATTAAGATTTGAACCTATTTCTACAGATGATTAATAAAAGGTTGCTTATTATTATGAAATAAGTATCGTTTTTTACTATGTGTTTAGAGAATATTTAATTATGCTTGATTATAAATCTGAGTAAAAATCTGAAAAAGTTGCTTCTGCATTACTGTTAAATGATAACTATTATTATGTTTAAAGTGTTATTATTGCAGAATACAAACAAATAAAGACTAAATTTGATTCTTTAATTTAAAATATTGTAAAGACCGATAATTGCCAATTTCAAAGGACTACTGAAGACGAAATGGGTACTTTTGAGTTTATTCTTAATTATGCAGAAGATCGCGATAAAAAGCATATATTCGTTCGCGATTAAGCAGGCATTGGTAACTCTGTGTTAAGTAAATAAATTGAGCAAATGTATATCAATTATAGTCTTAGATTGTTATTTTCATCTGCTTAAGGAATCAGTGCTTTATAAATTAGTGGTGTTACAATTCACAGTCTTTTGATAAGATATTAGAAAAAAAGATTTCCATGCGATATTTTGATTCATGAAATCGGATTTTTAGACGGTTCTGTATTTGGTGAAGTTATTATCGAGATTGTACCTCATAGACGCATTATTAATGGAGATTAAAAGCAATTGCCGCAAGTTAAATATAAATAATACGCTTCTTTGAGGCGATGGATTAAAAAGAAATTCACAATAATAAAGCGAATTAAGTTGTTTAAGAGGAAGTCTTCATAATTAATCAAAAGTTTATTCATAAAATATATAGACAAAGTACAGTATTATTGTCTTAAATAGATTATAATCAGCTCATCTTCCATGATCAAAGTTTTAATATTTATCGTTCATATCTTGAAATCGGTGCGTTCATCTAGGTATCTTCGTAGCATCACAAAAAGTCAAGTTTCAGGTTCTGCATGTACAATCTCAGTCGCATCTCGATTTAAGGCTGCTGTTCTGAGGATCATCTGATAGGTCTGTACTCCATTTTATTGGTTGAGATTTTAATAAATCAGTGATTTAAACAATTTAATCAGGCAAGGTCATAATTAATAAGTATCAATTTAAAATTAATCAAGACATCTCTAACTAAAATCCTTAATAGAATAAAACTACTAGTCTAAACTTTAATCGTTTATCATTAAAACCTAAAAAGTTTTAATGTGCCTGATTTAAATTGTTTAAATCACTGATTTATTAAAATCTCAACCAATAAAATGGAGTACAGACCTATCAGATGATCCTCAGAACAGCTGCCTTAAATCAAGATGTGACTGAGATTGTACATGCAGAACCTGAAACTTGACATTTTGTGATGCTACGAAGATACCTAGATGAACGCACCGATTTCAAGATATGAACGATAAATATTAAAACTTTGATCATGGAAGATGAGCTGATTATAATCTATTTAAGACAATAATACTGTACTTTGTCTATATATTTTATGAATAAATTTTTGATTAATTATGAAGACTTCCTCTTAAACAACTTAATTCGCTTTATGACTCTAATTAAACTTACAAAAGTAAAAAGACAAGAAAATAAAAAATTCGTTAATATACTCTCCAAACTCAGCTTAGGTTAGTTCAATAAAGAAGTATTTGATTTATTTAAATCTAGACAATTAAAGTCAAAAGATGCCCCAGAAGGAACTACAATTATTGCTTCAAGAAACGATACCAAAAACTAATATAACAGCAAGGCAATTTAAATATTAATAGAATATGGAGCATAATCATGATAATTCATTCAAAAATAGAGTTGCGATAAGTCTTTGTTAAAGAGTTGGGGGGGAAGTTTCCTGCCCCCAACATTAAATTTATGTTTTTTGAAATAATTTTAATAGAAACAATAAATTTCAATTTCAATTACCATTACCATGTACTAAACAACTATTATTAATATATAATTTTCAAGGTACATAATTATTCTTTATCAAATTAAGTATTATAAACAAGGCTAAAATAATTGTTTTTTATTAATAATTAATGTGATTTTCATTAAAATGTTAATTTATTATCAATAACTATATCATAATTAATGATAAAGATTCTTTAAAAATTTTAAAAATTACATATTTTTATGTGTGGGGCAGGAAACTTCCACCCTAGGGTGCATATAAAATTTTGGGGCAGGAAACTTCCCCCCAAAGAGTTGTATTAAGATGAAGAAGAGAAAATGAAACAGTATATGGCAGAACATTCAAAAAAACCTTGATACAACTTAAAATATGAAGACTAAGAGTTTAGCAAATAGATCTCGTGGTATTATTGTTGGATTTTAAAATAATTCAGTTATTATTAATTTTGAAGTTAAAAATAGAACGGAATTGATTAGCCCAGTTATAAAATACAAAAAGTCTGTTTAAAGTTATATTCATATAAAATAACATTAGTTCCAGCATATGCCTTAATAATTCACAAAGCATAAGGAATGACTATTAGAACCTCACTTTATGTTAATTTAGAGAATTTATGAAGATTAGAGTTATTATATGTAGCATTATCAAGAGTAACGGATGAATGTCTTTTGATGTTATTTAATCCACCAACTGATAGATATTTCTGTAAAAGATTAACTCCTTACAACATTGTGAATAACTACTTGGAAACTGAATATTTTGACCAATTCGGATTAAGAATGGTTATTGAAGACTTCTAAACTAAATGTAGATAGCAAAAAGACAAGATACGAAACTATTTTAATTGAACTAAATTGACTTTGATTTTTAAACTGCTGAATTTAAGAAAAATATGGACTTTTACATCAGAAACCATATTACAATAACATTACTCACTATAAAAATGAAAAAATGTAAATGCCGTGACTAATGAAGACTATATTCAAAAAACAGATAAAGACGGGAGTAAAATACCATTTGTTAGTGAAAATTTTAATGGAAATGATCTTGATAGTTATCTTTTGATTTTATAATGAAAGGATTCTAAGAATATGGAAAATAACTTGAAATTGCTAAGGAAACAATTTACAGGGGGCTTATTAGCGATATGATTAATTGATGTGTAAGTAGATTAGTTTCTTTTCATGGTGCTGGATTTGATTTGCTTGAAAAATTGATTTAAACTTATGGATTTTCAACATTATACAAAATTAAGAACATACTCAAAAGAAATAAATTGGTTCGATTTGTTCTTTACTCATTAACCTCAAAATAAGTTGTTTTATAGAGTTTTGATATCTTTTAAATTGCTTCTCCATTTGGTTTAGAAAAGGCTTGTAAATCGTATTGTCCAGACTAAGCACAGAAACTCAAATTCCAGAACGAAATCATTTACATCGCTAAAAATAGATATAGAAATCCAGAAATAATGAATAATCAAGAAACTGCACTCACAAGCGAAGAAATTATTACTATTTAGGATATTGAAAATTGGACAATGGATTCTTTAAAATCTTCTGAGTGGATGGATAATTGAAGATTTTGAAATTGAGCGATTATAAAAAATTTCTGAAAAGGAAGATGCTATTGGTATAAGATTTAAAGTTAAGATTTATAAATCTATGAATTTAAGGTAATCTCTTGACGAAATATGAGAAAAATGAAACAGAAATTTTTTTTATACTTTTGAAGTCTCTAGATGATATTGCTAAAATACAAAAGAATAGGAAATGTTAAATATCAAAAATACAAAAAACAGTCACAATTTGATAATTGTAAATTATATTTGAGATAATTATAAAAAATGTCGAAGTATAAAGAGTATTTTTACCCTTTTTTTAAAGGAAGATACAAACTGATTTTAATTATGACTATTAATAATTTTTATTTATTATGATTTTTCAAAATCATTGTATTTTAGCGAAGCAGGTTTGGTATTTTAGATTGATGAATTTTTGTACAGGCTTAGGATTATTATAATTTCACCTGTTTGTAATGTTCTTATCTAGATTTAAGCATGAAGCATTATAATTTCTGCTAATTTCCAGAATTTTAATTTATTTCTCATCTTTTCGTGTTTAATTGCATTGAACTCCAATCTGTAAATATTATGTTTGTGTAAATAAAATAGAATTAGTTGAAAAAATGAGGATATTTAAATTTTATTCCTTACTTCTGCAGTTATGGGCTGAAACCTCTCTGATCCATTTTCATTTTAAAATTTCTAATTATATTCAGTTTTTATATAAGTTAATTACAATTTTTAATTTCAAAAAATTCATAAATAATATTTACCATAAAGAATTTGATTTTTCTATTCTAAATTTCGTAACTGCTGGATCTTTATGTTGGTATGAATTTTAATACTCTGCCCCAAAAGAATTGTATGTTGAAGAAAAAAATGATCAAAATAGGAATAAAAAGATATAAAAACACGGAAAAAGATAAAGACTCATTTATATTGAAACTAACTTGATGATGAAGAATTAACTTTAAAATCTATTATCGGTAGAAAGACGGGGGCCGATAATAAAAAGATTGCCCTTCTTATATAGAGATAAAAAAGTAATGTTCCCAAAAGATATATTAACATCAAGAGAAGCATTAGACCCAAAAATACGCGAAAGAATTAAATATGTTTATTTAGATATAAGTAGAAAGTATTTTGACTTAATGATGTAATATATGTATCCGTTTGGCAGAAAAAGATGGATAAATAAGAATGAAATTGGATAATTAAAAATTTAATTGAAAAGAGATGTTTTTAGTTATGTTGGTGATAAATTAAAAACTTTGACTGATATTAAGAAATATGTAATTGAAATCAACAATAAGTTCTTTTCTTGTTAATTTATTTGTTATTTTATAAGCCGAATTTAACGAGAATCCTTTATCACTTGAGCTATGATTGCCTATAAAGAAAGAATTGCTGGAGCTCAATAAAAAACCAACCCATAAAAAAATGTATACGAATGAAAAACGAAAATAAACTATTACGAGTATTGATTTAATTACTATTCTACTTAAGGATGGATAACTGTATGATTTTAAAAAGTGTTTAGTATTTAAAAAATCTGGGATGATTCTAAGAGATTGGATAATTAAATGTCTTGAGATTAAAAACCGTGACAAGAAAGTGAAACAAGATAAGCACGAAGTTATTAAATTCGTTGATTCAGAATGGGATGTTGATGAGTTCATTTAAAATTATTAGTTTAAAAATGCGTTTATTATAGAGTCTGATACTAAAATTCTAATTAGTACTGAATAAAAAGGAAAACTTAACCTCTCGCTCTTCTTATATTGGTTCTTTCGTTTTGGCATACTCTAGACTCTTTATCTAAAATATTTGTTTAACATTAAATCCAGAGCAAAGATCTTTTAAAATAGCCCTTATATGGAGATACTGATTCTCTCGTTTGTAGAAAAGATTTAGTTGAGACTAGAGTGTTTAAGTTGGTTATAAATTATCAAAATTTTGGACTATTAGCTGAAGAATTGGCTGATACTTGTGGTTAATAATTCTTTTATCCTCCAAACCCTAAAAATGTCATAGAAATTGATATTAAAAATCAAGACAATTATAAATTCTGTTTAATTGATGAAGGTTGCTTTATATTACCTAAAAAAATTGCTATTAAGTATAATGATATTCCACATAAGGCTGAAGATGAAGAAGTAGAAGCAAGCGATGAACATACTAAAATTAGACCAAAAACGAATTTCTGTCAATAGTTGTTATGGGAATGATAAATAGTGTTTTTCCTATAAATTAATTAGAGATCTGCTTGAAAACTAAAATTTAAGGAGAAGGTCAATAAGTAGATTTGCCAGAAAGACTTAAAGTAATAACACCCAATCTTATTCAAGGGGATTTCAATAAATATGGTGAGGAAATAAAATCAAAAGGAAGAAAAGTTAAAAAGATCGAAGCTGTATTCAAAATTGTTGGAAATTAGATTACAAGAAATAAGAAATTGAAATAAATTGAGTTAGTATATTGATAAAATCAACTCAATTTTAAGTTTGAAATAATTACATTTATTATAATAATGTTGTAATTTAAAATCATGATTCTTTATACATAAAGGAGACATAATTACAATTAATGTAAATATTTTAAATGAGCCTAAAATTGTTGACATATCGTATAAATTTTATTGTTATTAATTTTACTCAAATTTATTTAAATACTAAGTCTGCATCAATATTAAAAATTTTTGGCCAATTTTATTGTGATTTGATGGAGAGCTTATGTATTACTTTTTAACTCTTTAAAACATATTTTGATGAAAATTACTTTTTGAATTTTATAAAGATTACTGCAAAATAACTTATTGATAAAAATCGAAGGTATTGTAATGTAAAAAAGGTTTAGTGAGAACATTTAAGTAATATCTTTTTTAAAAAAAAATTAATAAGCTCACAAATTATATTAATTCTTAAGTAGTTCTAGTCTCTTTTATTTATCCTCTTTTCTTTTTTATTCTTTAAATTATGGACTTAATAAATATCTAGTCTCTTTTTTTATTTATTTATAAAGAATTTTTTACTCTATATGATACGCTTGCCTTTTATTTTTTTGCAACTAAAATTTTCATTAAATTAACTGAAATAATTTGATGAAGAAAATTTAGAATTTCTAGTTCTAAATTAATATAACTTATAATTCAATTGTTATTTCCTGAATAAAGATATTATCATGCTTGATAAGGTTATTATAATCAAAAAATTATTATTAATAAAGGAAATCTAAATTAATAATTAATTAATAAAATGAAAAGTAATAAAAATGTCTGTTCAGAAGGTGCAGTGTCATTCAAAATTAATGGAAGTTACAAATAACATATTTAAAATTTTATTTTATAGGGTTTGCACCTGATTAGACTGAAGGCATCAGCTGACAAGAAGTTTAAGAAGACACAGAAAGAGAAGCACAGGAGGAGTATGGCGATGAATATTACAATGATGAGGAAGATGACGAAGAAGATGAAACATTTTTTGCTAGATTTATTATAGCTATTACTATTAATACTATTATTATTGCAATTACTATTAATTAATTTTGTAATTCACTATATGTTTTTTAAAAATATCATAAATATTACATGTGCAGGTGATATGATAATGATGATTTTAAGCAAATTAAGGAAGACCTTATATTATGGCCTATGATCACAACTAAATCATTAAAGAAGGAAGGTGTTGGCAAGTATTCTTCAAGTAGTGAGAATCAAGATTCTTGCAGTTAATAAAATTTATAAATTATTAGCAAAACTACTATTAGAAAAATGTTTTAATCAAAATAAAAGTGAAGTTTATGAACTAACTTGAACATGTTATTGATAAAATATAAAATCAAAATTAATTAAAAGTATTATTTATTGCATACATTTATAATTAGTGACAAGGACTATACAAAAAACGATCAAAGAATTTAGATTTGTTCAAATAGAAAGTAAAAAATAAAAATTGAGAAATACTAATTTCTTTTGTTTGAGAGTTCTACTTATTGAACTTCTGGACGAAAATATTCAGAAGTTCTATATTTTTTAACTCAGTCATAAGAATAAAACAATAGAGTTAAAAATTCTCAGTTATATTCCTAAGCTACAATAAATAATCAATAAACCATATTTATCATGCTTATATTTAAAATTATAATAACAATAATAATGTTAACAATAATAATAATAATACTGTTTGATTAATATCTATAATTAATTTTTCATTTCTATATTCTAGTTTCTTTTGGTTAATGTCATTTACTGGAATATTATTATTGATAAAATAGAAAAAATATAGGAAATTGCATAAATTAAATAAAGATTAGTTATTATAAACTTTGTCATAAGTCTCCAACTGTTGCAATGAATAAGAATGAACAAGCTGCTATAAGTGTAGATTAGCAAAGATTTGTACGATTCAACTTACTTTTGAAGCTTTTAATCAATATTTACGATTTCTTACAAAATTTGAGTGTTTAGTATTGATTTGAAACTTGATACTCCCAACCTTTGGTGCAAATGCAGGTAGCTGTTGTTGCATTAGTGCGATTAGAGTGCATAATGATGGTTGGAGTAAGAGTTGAGAGTGTAGAGTAGACTATTCATTGCTATTTAGCTTCAAGTATTGTGATTAATGCTTGCTTTAGTTAGAACTGCTATGAGAAGACACTAAACGACCATGGTTGACTATAGCTACGAAGTTGGTGTCTCGCATGCGTGCAAGCGAGGGAGGTTGTGATGGTTGGAAGGTTTAATTGATTTAGACTTAAAATTAAAAGTGTAATATGTAATAGTTCGTTTTAAAAGCTAATCTAATCTATAACATGCTCGTCGTCGCGAATCTTGCTGCCTTTAACCACTCTTGATTGGTTGTCGATTGTTGCCAAAATTTGCCTCAAATGAAGCCGTGCTTGATGCTGCTGCTCTACTGCTTGAAACTGAAGGCCCAGAGTATGTTCACGCCAGTCTTGGTCATGGCTTTCAGAATCTCCGAGAGGCGCTTCACAAGGTGGATCCTATACAGTGTTACTTATACTATACTTACTTGCTATCAGCCTGCTCCTATCGAAGGTGCCTCTTGATGTACGAGAACAACTGCTCGATCGGGTTTAGAGAGGGCGAGTATTCCGCGCTGAAAAGCACTGTCACCTTGAACTTCCTGGCTGTAGCCAGCACTTTTGAATACATGTGAATCATAGCGTTGTCCATGAGTGGTACGATGTTCTTCTACGCAATTAGGTCGAATTCATTCAAAAATAGGAATTAAACTAAACCAAAATTTAAGTATTCAGAAAATGTTGTTACTCCATTCTATTAAAATAATTTTAAAAATGATTTTAGATTTATTAGTCATTTATTTCTAGTAGTCCTCCAATAAACTTGCACCTATAGGGTCATCCTGTCAAATTTTGTAATCTAGCATTATCGTGGAGTGAGTCGCGAAATATTTTTTTTTGCGAGTGACTTCATCCATCATTATATGTCCTAATCCTAATTTATTATTCTTATTTTTGATCTATGTCATTACCCTAATTGTAAAAATCAATAAATTTACATCGATAATTTTATTTACTACATGTGTTACGGATATCTGATGACAGCAGATTAAAATCCTTAAGACATAATCTCAAAGTGAATTTTAAATTTCTTCTATTTTGAAAGTTCACACTAAACTATACATTTTATATGCTATTTTTTGTAATTAATCACCTTTTTTATTATCATGCTTTTTTATTATATATCATGCTTTTATAATATTAAGACTTGCTATTTCAATAGTTAAAAATTTAGTTTTCTAAATAATATGTAATTTTAAGTTTGTTACTATTTATATTAACAAATCACAAATAATGATTTTTAAATTTCTTAATATTATAAAAGCATGATATATAATAAAAAAGCATGATAATAAAAAAGGTGATTAATTACAAAAAATAGCATATAAAATGTATAGTTTAGTGTGAACTTTCAAAATAGAAGAAATTTAAAATTCACTTTGAGATTATGTCTTAAGGATTTTAATCTGCTGTCATCAGATATCCGTAATACATGTAGTAAATAAAATTATCGATGTAAATTTATTGATTTTTACAATTAGGGTAATGACATAAAGCGAATTAAGTGATTTGAGAGTAAGTATGAATGAATAATCAACAATTTAATTTAATATGTATAGTATATAGTCTTAAATAGCTCATTTTTCTCATTATCTTCAGCATCATGATCATAATAATTTCTCGATCTAATCTAGAGATCGGTGCTCATTAGGTTCCTCGTGATCATAGAATCAGAAATAGCTCATTTTAAGTTCCATCAGTTGAAATCTTGGGCACATCTCGATTTAAGAAGGATTTTTTTAGCATCGTTGTGAAGGTCAAGTCTACATTTAACCTTTGATTTTTTAATAATTTTGAGATTATAAGTTAAGTTGTAAGGTCTGAGCTTTAATTAATCACATTAAATTTAAATGTAATTAAAATCTCACTAATTAAATTTCTCTATATAATAAACCTACTAGTTTAATCATTAATCTTAAAGCATTAAAACAAACAAAGTTTTAATCAGACCTTACAACTTAACTTATAATCTCAAAATTATTAAAAAATCAAAGGTTAAATGTAGACTTGACCTTCACAACGATGCTAAAAAAATCCTTCTTAAATCGAGATGTGCCCAAGATTTCAACTGATGGAACTTAAAATGAGCTATTTCTGATTCTATGATCACGAGGAACCTAATGAGCACCGATCTCTAGATTAGATCGAGAAATTATTATGATCATGATGCTGAAGATAATGAGAAAAATGAGCTATTTAAGACTATATACTATACATATTAAATTAAATTGTTGATTATTCATTCATACTTACTCTCAAATCACTTAATTCGCTTTATGTCATTACCCTAATTGTAAAAATCAATAAATTTACATCGATAATTTTATTTACTACATGTATTACGGATATCTGATGACAGCAGATTAAAATCCTTAAGACATAATCTCAAAGTGAATTTTAAATTTCTTCTATTTTGAAAGTTCACACTAAACTATACATTTTATATGCTATTTTTTGTAATTAATCACCTTTTTTATTATCATGCTTTTTTATTATATATCATGCTTTTATAATATTAAGAAATTTAAAAATCATTATTTGTGATTTGTTAATATAAATAGTAACAAACTTAAAATTACATATTATTTAGAAAACTAAATTTTTAACTATTGAAATAGCAAGTCTTAATATTATAAAAGCATGATATATAATAAAAAAGCATGATAATAAAAAAGGTGATTAATTACAAAAAATAGCATATAAAATGTATAGTTTAGTGTGAACTTTCAAAATAGAAGAAATTTAAAATTCACTTTGAGATTATGTCTTAAGGATTTTAATCTGCTGTCATCAGATATCCGTAACACATGTAGTAAATAAAATTATCGATGTAAATTTATTGATTTTTACAATTAGGGTAATGACATAGATCAAAAATAAGAATAATAAATTAGGATTAGGACATATAATGATGGATGAAGTCACTCGCAAAAAAAAATATTTCGCGACTCACTCCACGATAATGCTAGATTACAAAATTTGACAGGATGACCCTATAGGTGCAAGTTTATTGGAGGACTACTAGAAATAAATGACTAATAAATCTAAAATCATTTTTAAAATTATTTTAATAGAATGGAGTAACAACATTTTCTGAATACTTAAATTTTGGTTTAGTTTAATTCCTAATTTTAAATGAATTCGACTAAAATGTCCTAGTCAGTACGCAGTTGGCGTAGAGTGTGATAGAGGAAGTTCTCAAACAACGTGGCGTCGAACGCGCCCTCGATGACCTGACTCTAGATCAACCTGTCCTTGGTGATTGGCGCCACGAAACTCATGGAGAAATGGACCCCATACTTTTCTAGTCGTTGGTTAGCTTGTTCACGCACCTCTGCGATAGGAGTGTACTACAATTGCGATTCGATGCAACAACTACCAGTATTTGCTAAAGCTGTTTTTGCTTTGTCGTGCCTAACAGGTTAACTTAGTTCTTAATCTTCATAATCTTTGCGTAAATTGTTAGAATTTGCTTACTTTACTATGAATACTCTCTGATATAGCCTCTGCTCCTCATCCTACTCGATAGCTACAGTCGTTTAGGAGTGATCGGAATTCTGCTTCTACTGCCTGCAACGCCTGAAACTTCGCTGCCCTTACGTTAGGTGGATTGCAACCTGAAGCTGGCTAGGTTCTTAATCAATGGAGCGAGCGCCGACGACGACTTGAGAGGGGTTTCTGGCTAGCTGTGAGCCTTCTTGGAGGAGCTGCAAATTATGATGGCGTCATGCACTTCTGCAGAGATGCGTGCTGAGCACTGCCCTCCGGGCTTCCAGGATAGGTGTCAGCTGAGTGTGTCTCTGATTACGAGATTTTCACAGGAGTTGAAGCAATGCTCTCCCCTCTCGGACCCAAGATACGCTGTTCCTAAACGTAAGATTTACAGCCTAAATTTGCAAAGATCGATTTCGAGTTTGGACTCTGGAGGGAGGGTGGAGAACTTCCAGGTGCTGTTCCTGTTCTGGAGCTTAGGCTGGTCTAGTCTTGCTTACTGGCAATTGCTCTGTTCTCATCGCAACTGGTACCTCTTGAGCCATGTTTGACGCTATATTCGACAAGTCAAGCAAAAATAGCAAATCTTATCTGGGAGTCCCCGGAATTGCTTGGGGTCTTGAATCTTGGCTTTTTATTTCATTTTCATCTTAAATCTGAACTTGATTTTGAAAAGGTGCCATTCTTACTCCTTCATTTTGAGCCAACTTTCGATCCCTGGTGATATCATACATGCATGTTTCTCTATTAGGGTAGCCCGCCAGCATTTAGCCATAGTCAATCACGTCGTTGGTGACAATGGTCTCAGTCTTGTCAACTTCAGTGGTTAGATAGGAGTCGTTATGAAGAGATTTAATCGTGAAGAGCAGCAGCATTGAAGCTCTATTGCTTGATTAGCATGTAGTCGCTCCTGAAGTTTGATTCATCCATTGATATAATCACTGCATCCTCCAAGAATAGCTGCGCAAGCAGCCTCGACTCCCATTCAAAGCCCCAAAACCCCTTAATGAGGTTTATAAGTGCTTTGATTTGTAGGGAATTTGTTAGGGGTTGGGGTTATTAATAGGTTTTAATGTGAAATTTATAGTAAATGTATTTAATTTAATCACTCAAAATGCACTTTAGGATCATGTGGTAGTGGTCTGAAGTTTATCTTACTTAACCACAACTCTATCTGCTCTATTGATATGTCTGATCTTGAGTTTGGTTTTATTATTATTGACTCTGCTATTTGTTTCATTGATTGAGATACTCTTGATCTGTCAATAAATTGCTTTATTCTTTATTTAGCATCCTTCTCACACCTTGTAGAGTAGTGGTCGTTGCTAGGCATATCGCACTCTATTATTATTGCTGCTAAAACCACACATCCCACTAAAAGTCACCATCTCTCCAGTTTTCTCATTCTGGATAGTACCCTTGAGTTCTTATTACAGTTCCAAGCCTTAATACTTCCACTCTTTAGGCTCTATTGAAATCGATTATTGCTACTCTTACTGGTGAGAAGTTTATCATTATATTTTCTGGCTTCAAATCTCTGTGAATAAACCCAAAGTTGTGAAGCTCTTTTATACCTTGTATGGTCTGAGTTGCTATTTATCCAAGCTACTTATGATTTCTTTGATCTGTAATGAAATCTCTTAGTGTCATTTCATAGAGTGGGAGTCTGAAAGCAACATGATCCTTGGCAAGGAGAACAGCATCTAACTTTATTAAGTAGCTAAACTCTTTGAACTTTGCTTGAGTGAGTACTTGATACTCATTTGTAAACTTCATCTAGTATTTATCATCACTTAAGAGATAGTTGAAGGGATACACCTTGTATGCATACTGATGATCATTGATAACTTTCTTATCAAAGGAGTCTTCTAATATAAGGTAGCTTTAAAGTGAAGTGTCTAGGTCAATTTAGGCAAGAACAGGAATCTTTTAATATTGAATTTTAATCATAATTTTTGTGATTTCGGATGCTAGTAGGTTGCGTGATATCCTCACATATTCTGATTCACAAGCTTGTTCAAGCTATACAAGTTTTGAAGATTCTCTAGCTTTTCTTTTGTTTAGTAGCTTCAATTCATCTTCATGCTTTTCAATCTCTAAATCTTTCTTGTGAGCTTTTAAAAGATGCTTCCTTAAATCTCTTGTATGAGCATACTGCTTATGGCACTCGAAGCAATCATACTTTCCGTCGATTTTATCGTGCTTTAAGTATACAGTTGGCTTGGCTTCTCTATGCTCTTTCATATGTCTATACCAACTAGATTTATGAGCGAAGTCTCTCTCACACTACTCACAAAAGTATACTTCTACTTCTTCAGTTTTTATAGGCATTTCATTTATACCTTTCTCTTCCTCTCCGTCTCCCACACACTTGTTTGCCATTTATTTTCTATTATTAATTTATATTTTAATAACAGAGACCCCAAACTTTAAATAAAATTACTTACAATATCAATTTAGGCATTTATGAACAAATTTGATTAAAATTTTTAATTTGTTAAATGAAGAAAATAATATATATGCTTTATTTCACATTTTGGAATACAATTTAAATTTCAAATAATCATTTTTTTTATATTCTAATAAAATAAATAATATTAAAATTTTCTTCAAATTAGTGATAAAATTGCAAAAAAATTATTGTTTTGATAAATAAGATTGATAAAATAAAGTTATTATTGATATTTAGCAATAATCATAAAAATAAATTTTAACTTATATGAAGCCAAAGATCGAAAAACTGTTGATCGCATGCATATTGCTCATAATCTTTTTTTAATAAGAGTGCAAAACTCTGTCAAGCAACGAAAGAAGTTTTAAATTATAAATGGCGAGTTAAATTCATCCCATTTTCAAAGAATTTTAGAAATTTTAAAATTCAAGTTACGATACAGATAAGTGTGAATTTTGGCAATGTACGTCAAATAACCTCTATATTTTTAAAATAAAATTGATATTTTAAGCGAAATATTTGAAAAAAGTGCAATTATTTTTTCATTTTTGATTCAGTTGTATATACATTTGAATTTAATCTTTCTTCATAGTCATTTTTGGACGATATTTTTTAATGTTCCTTATAAATTTTAGAATATATTTTACGTTACTTTGGAAATATTCTATTAACAATCTTAATCAGAGCAGTTGCATATCAATTTATGTAAATTTCATACCTTAAATTACTTAGCAAAAAATTAAAATTACATAATTACTTTCGTTAAAAAAAACACAAATTAAAAGAAATTGTAGACTAAGCAAACTCAAAAATATATCTTCATTATTATTTAAAATATTTTAAATAGCTCTCTGTTGAATGAATACATTCGGATAGAAAAATATGATTTATCAGTTATTGAATATATGAAATGTTTGTTGATAAAATATGTATTATATCGATATCTAATAATTACTTTACACTACATGTTGAAAAAAATAAATTTTAAATAACTTACTTTATTCAAATTTTTATCATATGCATTTATTTCAACATAATAAAAATAGTGATCCTAAAGCTTCATTGAACTGTTCCCTCTTCACATAAAATAATTTATTAATTTCAAAGTTAAAATGAAAAACGCTTTTTTATTTAAAAATTATGAATTATGATAATAATGTTAAAATTATATAATAGTAAGAAAATAAATAAGAATATTTATTGTCATAATTACAAATAGATATAATAAAAGAGGTTTTAATATTTGTAAATGATCTCATAATTTTTAGCAATAGCATGAGTCAATTTTCCCATTCTATCTTTTTGAATTTCCTTGTGACATATTTGTTGTATGATTTTCCGCTTTATCATCTTAGTTCTCAATATGAATAATTTTAAGAAATTTAGTTTTTACTTAAATAATTAATGAGTAAACAAGCATTACTATTTTTAACATTTAGCTAAAATAGCTTATTTTAGTAAATTAATTAACTTAATCAACTTTAACACTTTTCTTTTAATTGTATTAATTTATTTATATTTAGGTACTCTATCGCATTATAGCTGTTTGCGATAGAGTACCTTAATTATTATTTTAAATTAAATTAGTTCTAAATGCTTTTAAAATAAGTGAAATAATCTTTTTTTAAAAAGTAATATATAAAGTAAATAATATTAATAAATTAGAATATTTTAAACTCTGATCATTAAAAAACTGAATATCTTTATGCATTGTAGCAAAATAAAGCAACATCTTATATTTACTCTCATTGCATTTATAAATGATTATAAATATTACTTTTTATAGAAAGATTATTTCACTTATTTTAAAAGCATTTAGAACTAATTTAATTTAAAATAATAATTAAGGTACTCTATCGCAAACAGCTATAATGCGATAGAGTACCTAAATATAAATAAATTAATACAATTAAAAGAAAAGTGTTAAAGTTGATTAAGTTAATTAATTTACTAAAATAAGCTATTTTAGCTAATTATTAACTTTCTGTATTAAATTCCTTATTTAAATTATAATTTGTAATTGTTGAATTTTTTATAAGTATTTAAGAAGAAACGAACCAAGGAAAATAAATCATTGTAATGATGACATTATTTCTTTGGTCTATTTTTATTGAAAATTATTAAAATAAGATTTGTTATAAAAATTGATAATGTGTCAACATTTTTACTAGATCTAAAATTCGCTTTATACGATATATTTATATATATATTTACTTGCCTTGCAGATTGTAAAACATTTTGATTGTAATATTTATCTGGGAATTTAAAATATCCTATATTGAGCCTTGATGAATTATTAACCAGTAATGCTTGAAAGAGTCATAAGCTAGTACTAAGTAAACTTAGTCGTAAAATAATCCGAGTAGCTTGTCTCTCTTGAATCGAATAGTCGCTGTTTAATGACTACTGACGACATTAGCCATTAACCTTCCTAGGATATTAATTCATGCATATACAGCACTCATCTAGATAACGATATGAGACAGGTGCAAGGTTGATTCAAAACCCCAAAACCCCTTAGTGAGGTTTATTAGTGCTTTGATTTGTAGGGTATAGTTGAGGTCTTATTGGGATTAGTAGAGAAAATGCAGGTTTTATGTGAATTTAATGAATATTTAATGATTATTAGTGTGCTTAACTCAAACAAATTTTATCTGCTTGTCTTTGTGATACCTCTTGAATCTCGCTGTCTTTACTTTTTCTAGAATGTCGTCTAATGATTATCTTAGATATGCTGGAGCTTTACCTATGACCATCTCAACTATCTTCTTTATTTAATCGCAGATTTCTTCTTATTTTATATGTTTAGCAGCCAAACTTATTGATTATTTCTCGTGCTTTGTTCCAAAGTATTACATACTTTCCATGTCACTCTCTAATATAATAGCAGCAATTGCCCAGACATCCCTCTGAACTGAGCCATTAGTCCATTTCTCTCTGATAGGGAAGTATCCAGGAGTATCAAGAACTTTTGCCAAAGTCACCCTCTCTAATCTTAAGGCTCTATTAAAATCGATAACTACGACTTCTAAAGAGTAGAGGTTTAGCATAACATTTTCAGGCTACAAATCTCTATCAACATATCCAAGTTCATGCAACTCCTTGACACCCTTAATCATATTTGTGAGAATATCATTTAAGTCATCAGGGTATCTATTATGATATAGATAGTCTCTTAAAGTCATTTCAAATTTCTTGAGCCTTAGTGCGATAAAACCATAGCTTAATATAACACCATTTAACTTAA
>ARYC01004833.1:0-19007 GCA_000711775.1 Oxytricha trifallax
GGTCTGCTATTTACTTGATGAAAGAACGCAGCAAATTAAACAGAGAGAGAAAGTCTCAAGTCAAGCATGAATTGAGAAAGAGACTCTTCAAAGATTTCTAAAAGCAAGACGAGATGAACAGAGAGGCAGGGACTGGCACCAAGAGAAGAAACATGGGCCCAAGCAAGCCTTAAGAGGAAGAAAAGAAAGAGAAGCCAAATCCCTTTACGAGCAAATTTAATATGTGAACTTATTCATTAGTTTAAATCTAATACTTATTTATAAACACAAAATCTCCCTTCTCTTGCGCACACTTTAGCTTTCTCATCACTGACTATTTTAGCAGCACTCTTAATAAAATCGACTGTATCTATCTTTAAATCATGCATCAGATGGTAGAGCAGCAATTTCTTATAATGACCTTTTCAATAACCCCCAATACAATTCAATTCCATTGAACTAAGAGCTGTAAGGAACATTAAATACACGTGTCATATTTAGCCTTTCATATTCCTTCCTTGAGTCTTTAGTTTTATGAACTGACAAATTATCACGAATAGAATAATCTCTAAATCAGCGTACTTATCTCTGAGTTATTGCAAGAACATAATATATTATTCAGTCTTTATAGAACGAGGGTGAATAACATAAGTCTCGAGGCCAATATCTTCACTTATTCCACCAAGAATAGCATGAGTTTAAACCTTAACCTTTTAGTCATAAACTTCTATATTACTATAACTCTTGTACCAAGACCTGATATAAAGGTAATGAATGTAAATACAGCATCATCAGCGTGTATGAACTTTATATTATGCTCTTAAGACCTCTGCATTTAATCGAATATATAATTTAAATTAGTCTTATAAAATGGAACATTAAAGTTGATCACTCTCCTAATGCGATTCAATGTCTTGTAAAATATTCCGTTCTTTTTATATATGTTAGCTATCGATTAAGCAGATATGTAAAGCTCAAGAAATTGGCGATGAAAGATCACAGCTCTCTATGCTAGAAAGAAATGAGCCCAGTATTTAAAAGTCTTATCATTAATAAGATAGTCAATATGATGCTGCTAAAATTTTAGAGGTCGTTTAGGCTTAGAATTAAGCTGATATCTCTTTAAATTGAATGCTAATAGACAGTGAGACCTCACAGTTGCTGGAGATTTATGAAGGAGGCTTGCTTTAGACGTATAATTCAGAACAGGCTTGAGTTATTCTCTAAATTCATCACATCCATATCGCAACTTAAACAATAAATCTATATACTCACTGTCATAAACTGACCCCAAACCTCGCTTATACTCTAATATTTAAACATTAAACCCCTACATAAACCCTATTAAAACTCTAATAAAGTATGCACTAATAGTCTACTTTTATCAATCAAAAACTCAATCAAACTACTGAAAGGGTTTTGGAGTTTTGAATGCCGCTCTTCTCAAAAGGTTAGCGCTCATTTTACTTTTCTGATATATTTTATTTTAATAATGATAAAGTCTACCTAGATAAACTATAATAGTAGAGTATAAGGCACTCTTGTGATTTCTTTGCTGAAAGGTAAGTAAATTAAATTTGAGAATTTTATAAATTTTAGTAAATTAAAATACTCCTAGGTCCTCCAAATAAAGTTTGAACTTAATTTGGAGGTAAAATTATTAAAAATTTTTAATTTTAATCTGCTCCTAATTAAGTTTTAACCTTAAAATTTAACTCCTAATAAAGATTGAACTAAATTTGAAGGACCTCCTAAAATAAGTAAACATTGTTAGGAGCAATTTAATGGAGAAAGATTGATAAAAATGGAAATCAATCTGTGAAACTTGGACCAAGTCTTTCAATGCTTCTCCGCATATCTTTTCAAGGTTGACCTCCAGTAGGTCCTCCCTATTTAGCAGTAAGATTTTAATAAACTTAGAATGGATATCCATAATTTTAAATTTCATTAACATTTCTAGAAAGAGGAAGCAAGATGGAGTCTATGAATGATGCAATGAAGAGAATTCAATCTCAAGATTTAATAGGAAAATTTCGAAGTAAAAAAGACTTTTATAGATATTTGGCATAGCAAGGTAAGTTCTTAAGTAAGATTAATAAATCTATTAGAGTTAGATTGTTATTGCCGAATTAGGAGGGAACTAAAATCTCATTCCTAAAGACCATACTGAGTGAAGAGAAAAAAGCTTTTAAGTAAAATGAAATTAGGATGATAGAGATACCTAACTACCCTGAAATATCAGTGACAAACCTATATAACGATGCTATGAGTGATCCGGACGTAGCTCTCTACCTTCCATCAAAGCTACAGCTCTCTAATAAGTTGCCAGAGAGAAACCTCTTCTTTGGTATTCTTGCAACTCTATAACCTGAGTGCTTAAATGAGGTTATTTAAGAAGCTCACAAGAAACGATACAGCATCTCTCCTGAAGAAAAATAGAAGCAAGTTATTAAAATAAGTGACACCTGGCTGTAGGAACTTCAAAAGCATCCTTCATTTCAAGTAAGCTTAGTCTTCTAACTTTATAGAAAAACCTGGTACTGCTATATACTTGATGAAAGAGCGCAGCAAATTAAACAGAGAGAAAAAGTCTCAAGTAAAGCATGAATTGAGAAAGAGACTATCCAGAGATTTCTAAAAGCGAGACGAGATGAACAGAGATGCAGGGGCTGGCACCAAGAGAAGAAACATGGTCCCAAGCAGCCTTAAGAGGAAGAAAAGAAAGAGAAGCCAAATCCCTTTACGGGCAAATTTAATATGTGAACTTATTCATTCGTTTAAATCTGATACTTATTTATAAACACAAAATCTCCCTTCTCTTGCGCACAGTTTAGCTATCTCATCACTGACTCTTTTAGCAGCACTCTTAATAAAATCGACTGTATCTATCTTTAAATCAAGCATCAGATGGTAGAGCAGCAACTTCTTAGAATGACCATTCAATAGCCTTGAATATAATTCAATTCCATTGAACTAAGGGCTGTAAGGAACATTAAATACAGGTGTTATATTTAGCTTTTCATATTCCTTCCTTGAGTCTTTAGTTTTATGAACTGACAAGTTATCAACGAACAGAATAATCTCTTAGTCAGCGTATTTGACTCTGAGTTATTGTAACAACTTAATATATTATTCAGTCTTTATAGAACGAGGGTGAATAACATAAGTCTTGAGGCCACTATCTTCCCCTATTCCACCAAGAATAGCATGAGTTTATACTTTAACCTTTTAATCATAAACTTCTATATTACTATACCTCTTGTATCAAGACCTTGATATAAAGGTATTGAAGGTAAATACTGCCTCATCAGCATGTATGAACTTTATATTATGTTCTTAAGACCTCTGCATTTAATCGAATATATAATTTAAATTAGTCTTATAAAATGGAACATTAAAGTCAATCAATCACTCTTTTTTATGCGATTGACTATCTTGTAAGATATTCAATTCTTTTTATATATGTTAGCTATCGATTAAGCAGAGATGTGAAGTTCAGGAAATTCGCGATAAAACATCATGGCCCTCTACGCTAGAGAGTTATGAGGTCAGTATTTAAGAGTCTTATCATTAATAAGATAATCAATATGATGTTGCTAAAATTTTAAGGGTCTCTTAGGCTTAGAATTAAGATGCTATCTCTTAAGATTCAATGCTAATAGACAGTGAGATCAAACAGTAGTAGGAGATTTATGAAGCAGCCTTGCTAAAGGTATAATTAAGAATACGTCTGAGTTGATCACCATACTCATTCAAAACCCCAAAACCCTTAGTGAGGTTTATAAGTGCTTTGATTTGTAGGGTATAGTTGGGGTCTTATTGGGGTTAGTAGAGAAAACGCAGGTTTTTTATGAATTTAATGAATATTTAATGAGTATTACTGTACTTAATTCAAACAAATTTTATCTGCTTATCTTTGTGATACCTCTTGAATTTAGCAGTCTGTAGTTGTTCTAGTATATCATCCAATGATTATCGTGGATATGCTGGAGCTTTTACGATGACCATCTCATTTATCTTCTTAATTTCATTGCATATTTCATCTTGCTTAATATGTTTAGCAGCCAAACTTATTGATTATTTCTCATGTTTTGTTCCAAAGTATGACATCATTTCCATATCGCACTCTAAGATAATTGCAGCTACCGCCCAAACATCCCATTATACAGAGCCATTTGTCCATTTCTCTCTTATAGGGAAGTATCCTGGAGTGCCTAAAACCTTAGCTAAAGTCACTATCTCTTGTCTTATTGCTCTGTTGAAATCTATGACTACTAACTTCTAAAGGGAAGAGATTTAGCATTACATTTTCTGGCTTCAAATCTCTATGAACATACCCTAGATCATGGAGCTCTTTCACACCCTTAGTCATATCTGTGAGTATCTCATTCAAATCATCAGGATATCTATTATGGTAGAGATACTCTCTTAGAGTCATTTCAAACTTCTTGAGTCTCAAAGCAATAAAACCATGACCAAGTATAACTCCGTCGAGCTTAGCTAAGTTCTTGCATTATCTTTTCTAAGCCTCTCTCAGTACTATGTATTCATTTGCAAACTCATTTTAATATTGCTCGTTCTTAATGAGATACTTGAATGGATATACCTTGTAAGCGAATTCATCAACAACTATAAGTTTTACCTTGTTAGGTACGTCAATATTCAAATAGTTTTCAATACAGCTGCTTATGTCGACTGCATTTAATGCAGGTATATACATTGCTCTCTCTTATAAGCATGCTATATACATACCATTTGCTGGTTGGTTCATTGACTCCAACCGCTTCTATCTCTTAAGTCTCTCCTACTGTTCTTTTTGTGACTCAAGAGAGTTATTTTTTCTTTTAGCAGGTACAAGCTTTTAAGTTTCCTCATCTTTAATCAGGAATTCGCTTAAATGATGCTTTTGCATATGTCTCTTTACTTTAGCTGAGTGAGTATAAGACTTCATGCAGGTAGTGCATTAATATCTACCATCTACTTTATCATGCTTGAAGTAGATCTTAGCTCTACCAGAGTGTACCTCTTTGATGTGTCTCTTCAAGCTAGACTCAGTTGATTTTAGTTGAGAAGAAATTTTAGCAGTCTTCACATTAAAATGTTTTAATTTTTTCTAATGGTTGCTGTTCCATATCTTCCTCAACCAATTCAACTTATGTTTAAACTCCCATATCAGAACTCAACTTCTTGTTTTAAACTTAAATTTTAAAGACCTCAGCTTAAAACTCTAGAGCTCTTAGCTCTACATCCTTTTCAATATAAATTACTTCTGGTTTCTTGGAGGAGCCAAAGTTGAGCAATGATTAACCTGTTCCAAGAGAAACTGCCTTACGATTTAAGTTAGCCGCCATGTTTAAATTCAAATTTAAATTTCTATTATTAATAAGTAAAAACCTCACTGGCTATACTAACTTTGTATAGGAGCTGGCACTGCAACAACAATGGTTGATTCTTAGGTGTTAGACATCATATTTATACTTAGTTTATAACTATAAATTTTCTAATTTTATGCTTAATATTTTTAATTTTGGTACCAACTGAGAATAAATTCAGGTTGGTACTGGTACCAATTAGGTTTTGAACCATTTTGGAACTTTTCCATTAAAACCTCATTAGTTTAAAACTAGGTAATAATTAAGTTTTGGTACTGTTAAATTGGTACCAATTAAAATTAAACCGAATTAGTACTAATTAAATTTAAACAAATTTAGTACTAATTTAATGGAACTAAATTGATAAAAATGGAGCTCAATCTCTGCAGTTTGTTACAGCTTCTGCAAACTTTCTCCACGTATCTTTGCAGGGTTGACCTCCTATAAGATGCCCATATTTAATAGTAAGATTTTAAACAATAGGATCCAGAAGTCTATAAGTTATAATTTGAAATTCATTAATAGGAAGAGGAACAAAGATGGAATCACTCAATGATCAAATGAAAAGAGTCGAGGCTCAAGAAATGATATCAAGATTCAGAAGTAAGGAAGATCTCTATCGATACCTAACTTTACATGGTAAGATAACTTGATGACTATTAACATATTATACAGTTGGTTTATTCCTTCCAACGATGGAAGGTACCAAAATTTCATTCTTGAAAGCAATACTTTGTGAGGAGAAGAAAGCTTTTAAAAATAAAGAGATTAAACTAATCGAAATTCCCAACTACCCTGAGATTTCAGTCACTAATCTTTATGAGGATGCCATGTAAGATGAGGAAGTGGTAGTTTACCTTCCTACCAAGAAACAACTCTCTAATAAACTACCAGAGAGGAACTTTTTCTTTGGTGTTCTTGGTACAATAAAAGAGGAGTATCTCAGAGAAATAATTGAAGAAGCACATAAGAAACGATATTCTATCTCTCCTGAAGACTAGAAAAAGCAAGGCATTCTAATAAGCTCAGCTTGGCTAGAGGAACTTAAGAAGCATCCTTATCTTTCAAGTAAGCTTTGACATATAACTTTGTAGGAAAATCTGGCACTGGCATATATCTTATGAAAGAGCATGCAAAGGTTCACAGAGAAAGAAAGTCGCAGACAATTTATGAGGTGAGCAAGAGGCTTTATAAAGATGTCTAAAAACCAGATGAAATGAACATAGATGCAGGAGCTGGCACTAAGAGAAGAAATATGGGCCCAAGCAAGCCATAAGAAGAGGAGAAGAAAGAGAAGCCAAACCCCTTTATGGGTTAGTTTAATATGTGAACTTATTCATTCATTTAAATCTAAAACTTATTTATAAACATTCATTCTTCCCTCTCTCGCACAGACTGTTGTCTTATCTACGCTCACTCTCTTACAGCTGCTTTGAATTAAGTCTACTGTATCGATGGGCAAGTCATGCATAAGATGATACAGCAGCAGCTTCTTGTAGTGAGTCTTGATTTAACTCCAGTAGAATTCAATTCCATTAAATTAAGGGCTATAAGGAACGTTATATACAGGATTTATGTTTAGCTCTTCATAAGTTTTTTTAGATTCCTTAATCTTATGAACTGAGAGGTTATCAACAAACAGGATGATCTCTTGGTTACTATACTTCTCTCTGAGCTTGTGTCGGAACTCTATATACTACTCTCGCATAATAGAGCGAGGGTGAATAACATAACTCTCTAGGCCTGAATCTTCACTTATACCAGCTAAAATTGCATGGGTGACTACCTTCACTTTTTAATCATAGACTTCTATATTATCATACTTCTTATACCAAGACTTTTTAATAAAAGTGTTGAAGGTGAATACAGCTTCATCAGCATGTATGAACTTGATTTTATTAGTAATAGCTCTCTGCATTTAATCATATATATAGTTTAAATTATTACTATAAAATGGCACTGTAAAATCAATCACTCTCTTCACTCTGTTGACAGTCTTGAAAGTAATACCATTTCTTCTAAAAATATTGGCTATAGTCTAAGGAGAGATACGCATGTCAGGAAACCTGCGATGAAACATCACAGCTCGCTAGTCTAATGGAAAGTGTGCCCAATACTTCAAAGTCTTCGAGTCGCAGAGGAAGTCAATATGAGCCTGAGAGAACTTTTATTTTCTTGCAGGATGCGTTCAACAACCAGAATTAAAATGCTAAACAGCTAGCAAGCAGTGATACCTAACAGTTGAGGCCCTCTTGCGTAATAACTTTGCTATAGCTGCATAATTTAGTACAGGTTTGGCTTAGTCTATATTAATACACGTACCATACCTAAGCTGAAGCAGTAAATCTAAATATTACTCATCATAAATCGACCCTAAATTTCGCTAATTTCTATTTCTCATTTTGTAAATTGGCCTAATTTCTCTACTAACCCCAATAAGACCCCAACTATACCCTACAAATCAAAGCACTTATAAACCTCACTAAGGGGTTTTGGGGTTTTGATTGCAACTATATCGCAACTTAAACAATAAATCTATATACTCACTGTCATAAACTGACCCCAAACCTCGCATATACTCACTTAAATTAACAATATTTAAACATTAAACCCTTACATAAACCTTATTATAACCTTAATAAAGTATGCACTAATTGTCTACTTTTATCAATCAAAAAATTAATCAAACTACTGAAACAGTTTTGGAGTTTTGAATCTTATGATTTTCTCTCCATATAATATTTGATTTTAAATTCTATAAAAAAATTTTCGAGAACGGGCTTATATTCTATCAAGTCAATTCAATTATCACTTTTTTATATATTTATCAATTTCATATAAGATTACGTTAATATTTATGAATTAATCTATAAACAAAAGAGTTATTGGTTGTGTTAATATATTAATAATTTAAATAAAATTTTTATCGAAACCTATTTTTCAATAAATCATATTAAAACTATAAAATCCATTTATAAAGATAAATTATTTAGAATATTAGTTTTAAATCTTTATTTGCAAATTAATTTTAAGCTTGATCACAATAAGATAATAAAAACGTAGATATTTATAATTAATTAAAATAAAGTATAATATTCATTCATTGTTATTTAAGCATATCAATATGTATCTGTGAGAATTACTGCTATTTAATTTTATTTCTTTCTTAGCTTTCCCTTATGCTATATGATACCGGCTGTATATTATTGTCCTGTCGATTTCTTAAAGCAGAGCTTCCTCTCACTATACTCCCAGTTCTTTATAACTATTGAGTGTTTTACAACTTATTTGACATTCTCTCTGTTTACTATTATTACTTCATTAAGTTTTATAAGTTTCTAGTTTGGTTTTAAATCCCTGAAGATAATATTTGTTAATGATGCTTGATCATTTTATTAGAGAAAGAAGGGTTTTGGGGTTAATAACTATGTTATGAGAGATTGAAATTGTTTGTTACAAAAGCCCTTGAATTATTATCTAGCTGTTTCTTAAGGAATTTAACTTTTAAATAGGTAAAGCACCATCTTTCTTGCTTCTATTTCAAATATCATTCATTTAAAAATATAATAAATTAATAAGTATTTTTAATTTAGTTCATTCATTTTATGAGTCAGATTTTATGATTAATAGATATGATTAGAATTATGTCTAATCTAATATTGTTACTCTTAATTATTATTATCATTTATTCTCTCACTTAAATTTCTAATATGAAAAGATTGTGCCTCTGTCATAAAGCTATTTTTATGCTTGTTTTGATAGTTTCTTGAGTTCTTCCTGAATACATATACAATAAATTTATTTATAAAAAAGTGATAAAGTCAAGATTTTGTAGTGATAAGTAGATCATAAATTTAATTAAAATACAGTTAATATGAGTTTGATTTAAAGTCTATTAAGAATGCTTATTTTCCTCTTCATCTTCACTATCATAATCATTAACATACTACTTGCTTTTGTTGATTTCTAGCAAGATATTCCACACTCACTCTTACTTTTAATAGCTTGAACTTTTGCTGTTTTTTGTGTTTTTTTGCTGTAAACTTGGCCACTTCTCGATTTTAGACTGCTATATCAGAGATGCTGCCTGGGACCTGAACTCCATTAAATTTACAGAGATTTAATAAAATTAGAGATGTTTAATAAATAAAATTAACTCAGTCTTAATTAATAAAAACATGCCTAAAATTAATTAAGACATCCCAATTAAGAATTCTTATTAATTTTAAACTATTAATAGAAATTAAATTTCTGATCTTTAAATTTTGAAATTTTTAATTTTTTAATTTTAATTTATTAAACATCTCTAATTTTATTAAATCTCTGTAAATTTAATGGAGTTCAGGTCCCAGGCAGCATCTCTGATATAGCAGTCTAAAATCGAGAAGTGGCCAAGTTTACAGCAAAAAAACACAAAAAACAGCAAAAGTTCAAGCTATTAAAAGTAAGAGTGAGTGTGGAATATCTTGCTAGAAATCAACAAAAGCAAGTAGTATGTTAATGATTATGATAGTGAAGATGAAGAGGAAAATAAGCATTCTTAATAGACTTTAAATCAAACTCATATTAACTGTATTTTAATTAAATTTATGATCTACTTATCACTACAAAATCTAGACTTTAATATCTTATTTCTATCTTTTATATCAAAGGTTGAAGTCTAGGCTAAATATACCTGTGCTGCTTGAAAATTTATCTGATTATATGTTTATTGCTTATACTAAGAAGATCTGTAATTTTAATAAATGACAGAAATAATATATCTAAAATGCTAATACAATTGGAAATTATTCTATAATATTTTCATATTTAATTTTGTGAGACTGATACTTTTTGATGCTAAAGTTTTTCATTTTGATAGAACATATTATTCATCAATAGTTATTGAAGGTCGACGTTTTAATTGGGAATCAACTATTTAAGCTGATTCTTTTTAGTTTCTATAACTTTATTATCATTATTTTTATTGTAGTCGGTAGATAATCTTTGTGAAATTAGCTTATTGTTGAAGAGTTCTTGACTTTATTCACTCTAAAAATAGATTTTAATTAAAACTTTAATATGTTTATTGTCACTCTAAGGATCCAAATCATAAATATATTACATTATTAAGTAAAAATAGAAGAAACAGTTTTAAAAATATTATGTTTCTTGTCTTTCTTAATAATTTCCACTTTCATCATGTTATTATTACCATTTAAATGCTGACTTTAATTATTCACTTATTATAATAGCTTTAATTGACTCTCCTATTACTCCAATTCGTTAGTATTTTTATTATATTAAGTCTATCTAGAATCTCTCATGAAATTATAGTTTTCATTCAAATCTTTGTTTTAAGCTTCATTATTTTAATATATATTTTCCTGATTTAAGTTATAGTGAGTCTTATTCATGAATATTTAGTTTTAATCCGCGTCTAAGTCTTAAATCTGCGATGCATCTATTAAGTCTTTCCATTGATTAGAAATATTTAACTGCTTTAAGCACCTTAGCTAATTTGCTATTCCTAAGTTGTATCTTATATTTAAAGTTGCTGTTCCTTTTACTGAACAATAAGTCTATTCTTATTTGGACTGCCGAGTTTTCTTATATTTTTATAGGGTGATTGATGGGTCTGCTTATCTTCATACTATTTATCAGTTTATTTAAAGTCAACCTTAATCTATTAACTAATTTATTAATTAATTTAGGTATTGTTACTACTCTATTTGTTCATAAGGTAGAATTTTTAGATTGTAGAAATGAATTAAATTTCGTAAATATAAACATAGAGAGTATAAATAATGAGAGTATCTTGGTTTAAAGAACATTTTTTGCCAATCTAAAGATATAATTCATTTTGATTGCCTACTTAGTATTTGTTAGTTTTTTTTTGCTTTCTTTAATAATATATAAGACTTCTTAACTCATTGTTATTCATGCATTATTGATATGATTGCCTTCTAATTTACTTTAAGTGCCATTATCATCCAAAAACTTGGGTCACCCGTTGACTTACCACTTAGATCAAAGCCTCCCTGATTTTCTAGTTTACGAAACCTTTAAGTAAGGAGCTCATTCTTCAGGACTTACTCAAATAATACCAGTGTTCTTGAATTTACAGAATAGTTAGTCAACTTTTATCTCTTTTTGACTGCTAAATCTTAATTAGTTCTTAATTCAATAATTAAGTTAATTAAGAATTCTTAATTAGTTCTTAAAGATTTTGGGGCATCTTTATGAGGGTGGAATTTCTCAAATAATTATGATAACCAAAAGCCTATCCAATAAGAAACTTTCTGAAGCTGAACATTTTGTGATCAAAGCTTCTTGCTGCTTGGATTTAATTATAGGTGGCATTAATGGGTTTGTTTGATGTTTAAAGTGTGATTATAAGAGGATTTTAGCCTTCAATTAATTAAGAATTAATTAAGACTTAATTAAGATAATATTTAATTAATAATTTATAAATTAAGAATATTAAGCGGCAAAATTAAGTTCCCTCTCTTTTCTCAAATGTAAATCGAAAACCCACCACAATCCTCCCAAGATTCTATTAAAGATGTAGAATTCTAGCAGCTAGGTGATATTAAATCACTGCTTCACGATTCTGGAGATCACGTTCAGATAGACACCCCTGCATTTATTACAGACTCCTAAGGATATGATCATTTATTACTTTAAAACAAGAAGCGGGGTCGTAAATCTAAGTATGATGGAGCAGAATACCCAGAGCTTATCGACAAGGCAAAACTCTTGCTCCCACACACTAATTATGATATTGAGTCATTGCTTGAGTTAGAAGAGTTTAGGAAGCTCAGGAACTCAAGTGATCTCCCAAGGTTTATCAGCAAGTACGTTCTAAATAAAACAGCTAAAGGTAATTCCAAGTCAATGATTGCAAAATCGATTAAAAGCTTTAACTGCTCTAAAAAAATCGTCGTAGATTACAGTTAAATGGGTCACCACAACCCTCGCCATAATGGTGGTCAGCCTGAAGGACCCTCATCTTCAACTTAATTAACGCCTTAAGCAAATTATGGAGCTAAAATATAATCAGAGCTTACCTCAAATTACCTCCGCGAATACATGTTACTCAAGCCTCAAGAGAGGTACTAGTTCTTAGAAAAAATATGTCAAAGGAATAGTCAAAGCTTACTCGAATTCCTAATAAACTTAAAAAAAACTTGCTCCTCAAGCTTTTATGATGGAATGTTTAGTATAATTCACGAACTAATTGTGAACTCAAAAGTAGACCTTCAGATTAAAACTAGGCTTTTTGTTTCGTCTTTGCTTTTCTATAAAAATGAAATAATTTTTATCGAACCTGAACTTTTAAAAAACTCCATGAACCTTCTAGCATAGCGGCCTAATTCTGAATAAACTTTAGGTCTCGCAAATTATGTATTTATAAATGAGATAGAGGCGTTTTCCGAAATGTAAGAGGAGCTTGTTCTCTTAGATAGAAAGAATATAGGTATAATACCTTTGATGGGGTGCACATTCACCTCATATAAAATTGATCCACAAGTAATAAGGTTGCTCCCAAACACCTTGCAATGCTTAAATAGACCGTTTATTTAAATCTTAAAATAAGATCACGGGCTAAGATTGATTCGTGAAATTCCAATTAACGTGGTAGGAGATTTCGTTCAGATTTGTGCTCTAAGTTAAGCTAGGAATTACTAAGACTTGGACAAATTAATATCACACATAAGTGATATCTTTATTAAATAATGGGATTTCTTGGACTAATGTGACTTCTCTTTACTTATCGCTTAGCTGTCTGTAGAACTAAAAGAGTGAAACTAAAAATGGATTTGCAATCTGAACTAAATGCTCGAAACAGTTGATTAGATAAAATTTATCTAACTTGAGAAAGGTATAAAGAATCGCCCAGATATTGTTGTTGATTTGATCAATGGTAATCCCCAGTCGCTTAAAGCAGTATTAAAGAACCCGAAACTAGTGGAGGATCTTTCAGGCCAATAATTCTTTAAGATGCTTGGGTAGTTCAAAAAGTTGAATAAGTCAAATAAAGATGTTTATTAGTTTTGCTGTGATCTTTAAGAGAATTAACTGCCAAAACAAGAGCCCTTCTGAAACTTGAGGGACTGCTGGGATTCTCATTTTTATCATTACAAAGATTGTGCATTAATTATGTATTGTTCAACACCAAGCCACAAATGTTTTTTAACTTTGGCATTGGCAATGGTAAGACCCTGTTGTGTGCAACTTTGGCAGTGCTTCTGGCAAATGAGAATTAAAGAAGCACTATTATACTTGGGAAGAGTGACTATTTAATATTGCGAGATGAGAAACGTTTCTCTAATATGATTATCAGAAGTGGGTTAAATGTAAACTATAACTAATTCGAGAATAAACTAGGTGTGTATTATATGACCTAAAATATTTTGAGAGTAATTCAAGCCAAAAAAACTTCTAAAACAGTCTCAAAGATTCTATAATTATTTTGGATGAGTATGATTGGCTTATATTTGAGGGTTCTCCATAGTAAATGCTGGATAAAATAAATCTACTAAAGAATGCTAGAGTGCTAATAGGATTGAGTGGGTCATCTCTAAGTTAAAAAGAATAGACTTGCCTTGAGTAAACTTTTGGTATAAATGAAATAAAATTCCCAACCATAAACTCATTAAAAAATGATAAGAAGATTCACCATCAAGACATTCTCTTCTCGCAATTGTAAGCAGAGTATTGCAAATACTTATACGAGTTTTGCATGAAACAAACAGTTCAAACCCCTGTCTTGATCGTTGCTTCCTCTGCCTACTTTCTAATAGAGAGCTACTTTAAAAATTTCAAGGAGCTGTAATTCTTTAGTAAGAAGGGAGTTAAAGGTTCCAAAGCGGACGCATACTTGGAAGAGAAATTCAATATAAAAAACACCAACAAGAGGTATGCTGTGTTCCTTTTGTCTGAGGTCCAAGGGCGAGGAACTGATTTTCATTCTTCTAGAGAAATTGAAGACAATGGGGGCATTTACTTGCTCATATGTGATATTTTTTCGAAAAAATCAACTTAGTAAATTATTGGAAGAGTTGGACGTCTGGAGAACAAAGGCTAATGGAAACATGTGCTATGGTAAGCCGGCTGCCTGGATACTGTTGAAAAGTCTATTCAATTTAAACAGGAATTCTTGGATAATGAAGCTCATATTAGATTCTCTAAGCTTCAAACTTTGTTAAGTGAAACTTGGGGAGCTGGATAAAAGCATGATGAGATGACAATCAATAAATAGCTCAAAGAAAATTAAGTCGGAGTTTAAGAAGAATAAGAATTGGAAATCAGCGCTTTTGATGATGAAACTGAACTTAGCTCTCTTGATAAGAAACAGATTTCTCACAGCACATTAGACAAAGAAGATCTACTAAAGTCTTAAAAAATAAAACCTAAGAATTCCTCAACTGAAAATTAAGCAACTCAGGATTAGCAAGAAGCTTTGAACAATAAAAACTAAGCTTGTTTAGTTAATGCCCAAGGAGACAATTCTCAAGCTGAATAAGATGAAATTAATGAGACAATCAAGGCGCAGAAGGAATAGGATGCACTAGTCCATAAATCAGACGAGAAGGTTTTAAAGAAGAGAGGACTCAAATAGCAAGTGAAAAATATTTTAAGAGTCAACTAAGAAGGTCAAATAAAAGCTTTTAAGATAAGATTTGGAAAAGAACCTGGAGATTCCCCTATCTAAAGAACAAAAGGTCCCTCCTACAAAGAAGATTTCAAATATGAAGTAGGGTGCTAATCTCTTAAGCAAACGAGTTACTAGATCTAAAAATCACAGTGATAATTGAATTGAGAAAGCATTCATATCATCTAAGGCATTACAATAAATTTTGCTTTAGTAATTTACTTTTGTTTAAAGTTAAGTTAAATATTAAACTCACTTTTTTTTGTCTTTTGAATTTAACTAATAACTCATTCAAATTTGTTCATTTTCAAACAATCCTGGCTGGACCATCGGGTTACCTTCTTCATTAATAATCCCAGCTTAATGCAATTACTAGAAAAGATTTTTATAGTCAGCTAGCTCATCGACTTAATCATGAAGTTGCATCAACTCTTGTCTCATCCTCTTATTTTATTCTAGGTACTTTTGCTTGCTTTAATTTAATTAGACTTCTTCACCCTTAGCTTCTTCAATTTCTTTTTATCTTCTCTTTCTCTGAGATGTTGGCTTCAATAGATAAGCAGACCTGCCTCTTTACTCTATAAAATTGTTTGAATTAAAATACATACAACTGAATTGAAGGGAATTTTGCAAAGCTTAGGCGAATTCAGGCCTCATAGTCACCATAAGGTTTTAGCTTTTATTCATTCTTTCATGCCTTTGCTCCTTAGCATGATGGATCATTTGGCTGATACCCTCCCTATCTAGAGACATTAGCACATCACAGATCCACCTCTTATCGAGGTGGATCCAATCACATTGGTCCGGCAAGAACTTTAGCATATCTTATCGGGTCTCCGCAAATTTGATAAAATCGTCTGCAGTTAAACCCTCGATTTAGGGAACTGCCGTGACAATAACTTGATTTCTTTTTAGGTACTATACAAAGTTATTTGGAGTATGATTACATTCTTATCGCTGTTTATTATACTTTTTAAAAAGTAAATGTTGGTACAGGTAATTTTGGGCAAGTATGCGTTGCAGTCTTATGTTAAAAAATCATAAAGCTCCTTCTAGCTACCAACCTTTTGACGAATTTAGTGCACATTAACTTAGGCAAGGTTCATGTTGTGGTCCATTCAATATATCGTAATTAAACTGCTATTGTTTAAAAAATTAATTAAATTTGTATTATATAATAGGAAATAATATAATTTAAATAGGGCTCCCTAATTAAATAGAATAATCCTTTTACCCGAAACATAATTCTCCATAGAGAATTCCTTCTCTGTTGATACAAAGAGCTTTATAGTTAAAATGAAAAAATTACAAGAGTTTAGAACAAAAATTACTCACTATTTCTCTAGACCATCTAATCAGTACAATAATGATGATATGGGCTCTTCTGCTTCAAATAGCAACGATGAAGAGGAGGAATTAAAAGGGAATGAACTCCAATAATATTTCACTTCAACACTATTACAACTTGGTAGTGCAGGCCTCTAGCCCATAAAAGTATTTTAGCTAAATGATTAAGACTTGGTTTAATTGGAAAATAAGGTCAGAAGTTCCTTAAAACAAGTTAAAGGGCAAGGGTTCATGCAGGACCCAAGAGATCTTCTATCAATCAACCAAAAGGATCTTTCAGAGTAGCAAGGCTTATCTCAAATAGAGATATTACAAAGCATGCTTAGAGCATTAATAATCTTTAAGAAGTGAAAGCATTTAGACTGTACAGTTGATACTGACTATCTCAATAGACCGATAGTCTTAAACATTAACGGAGATGCTGAATGTGAAGAGCTCAGTGTTTACCTTGAAAAAGAGTTGCAGTAGATAACTTAATGTAAGCTTCCAATAGATGTTGAACTCAATAATGCATTAGGTTGTTAAATGCCTGCGAAAAAGGTTCAGGAGTGAAATTAGCTTTCAAAATAAGTAAAACATTTGTTTAATGATTGTAAAACACCTCTGTCGGCGATTATGCGGCGCTACAGCCTGAGCTATAGAAAAGTCAAAGAGCTCATTCAAGAAAATGAAATCTAAGCACCGACTGAATATACTCGTTAAAGGAGAAAACTTAAAAGATTTAGGAATGAAGTTAAGGAACTCATCTTTGATTGTATAGCCAGATGTGAAAGTAAGCTTAGCTGTAAGTGGCTATCAAAAGAAATAAGCTCTTAATTGAATACTTTCATATCTGTGTCAAGCATAAGAAGCTTTTTAAAGTAAAAAGCAAGTCTTAATCATAAAAGAATATACTACCTCATCCCTAGGGTTAACGTTTTGAAATCCAAACTACAAAGACAGTTCGCAGCCTACTATTATCTAAAAAATCTTTAAGAGGAAAAAACAATTATCAACATAGACGAGAGTTTCTTGAGGTTTAGCTAAAATAAAACTAAAGCCTGGTTTAAAAGAAAAAGTCTTAATCATACTTCCTCTTCATAGAGACTTAATGACATTAGTATAATAGCCGGTCTCTGCAACAATAAAAAAGCATTTTTTTCAGTGAATTCAGGAAGAACTCAGAGCAAAACTGTCCTTTATTTCATACTTAATCTAGTAGCAGAGCTTTAGAAAACTGATCCAATGTGGAGAAGGACGCATGTGTTCATGCTTGATAACGCGTCATATCACAGGAGTAAGTATTTATCTGAGAATCTAAAATTTTGCAAATTCCAGTAATGTTTCTTGGACCATATCACTTTTAACTGGTCCCCGTTGAGAGGCTTTTCGCCTAGATAAAAAAAAATAATCTGCCGCCAAAATCAACGTAGCTTAATAGGAGAAAGTAAAAAGCATCTCTAATAGGTGGTAAAAAAGTCTATATAAAGGAATTGATTATTCTGGAGATTTGCCAGACAATACTAAGTCTTAATGTGAACTGGGCTAATTCTTGCTTTCATAAATGTATTATAAGAGCCCTAGAGGACATCACCCTCAGGGATATCTGAAGTCTTGATAGGCAACAACTGATAGCACCCTCCTTAAAAGCAATTACTAAAAAGGACAGTCATAAATTTTGCTGGTTCAAGTGCTTCAAATATGAATGAATTCGAGGCTATTAAAACAATACTAATAAATCTAAACTTAGAAGTAAAACTAAGGTTAATTATCTAAAATATCTTAAACTAAAAAGTGTCTTGAAGTTTTGTTTTTTTAGATAAATGTACTGTCGTTGAATGTTAAACAAATTAATTAACTAAATAGAACAGTCAAAGGTTAAAGTGCCAAATTTATATTCAGGAAGGGTAAGTGATTTTGAAAACTACTAATACACACCCTTATTTAAAAATTTAGTTATTTTAATGACTAAGCAATTATAATTTAGAACATTGAAGGTCTAGGATCGCGAGTTGCATTCCTGATTTAATGGTACTTTCCTTAAAAGTCATGCTTTTATAAATGTGAAGGATCCGAGTGAACAAGTTAGCCTGATTTTCATTTACCCTTATAAGTTTTGAAAATTACAGAAAAATAATGCATCATCAGCATGACAAGCTTACATTTATTAGACTCCAGGCAAATTAAAAGAAAAACTAATTAAACTTTAAAGTTGTTAAACTTGAAAAAAAGGAAAAAAACTCAAACGTATATATTGCAAGGCAAGAAACTTGGAGATTCTTCAGGAAACTACAATTTCTAGTAAGTCAAACAAAAATTTTAACTAATGAACAATTTTATAAATTATTTACCGCACAGGCTGTGCGGAATCTAGAATCCGCACATCCTGTGCGGTATCCAAAATTTAATTCAAGAATCTTATTATATTGAGAAGGTTAAATTCTAAAAGAAAAATATTAAACCTCCCCCCCTAAAAAGAAAATACCGCACAGACTGTGCGGATTCTATATTCCGCACAGTCTGTGCGGTAAATAGTATATAATATCAATAATTTCAAATTTTTTATATAATTAAGAACTAGAAATTTATCAACTTTAAAAGTTAACAATAATAGGAATTATTAAGCAAAATAGAGTATAAAGTGTAAGGCTTTTAAGAGAAATATATTTTAATTACTAAAAACCTTTTCCTTA